>QRDG01000730.1:0-184001 GCA_012064385.1 Puccinellia tenuiflora
TTATGCATGATTCTTATATGTTGATTTATGTTCTTGCATCTCTCCGACGTGCGTAGTTACTTTGGCCAAGTGATTGTGTGTATCTCCAAGAGAGAGTATTTATGCTAGATAGTGGGTTCATGCCCCCTTTTGTTCCTGGGCATGAGTGATAGAAACGTCTAAGGGCGGGGTGCTGTTGCTACTAAGGTAAAACATCGGTGTTAATGTCTCTTTTGATATTAGTATTGCTTACTTCATGCGCTTTACTTAACGCAAATTTCTGTTGCTTGCAACTTAATACCGATGGGTGACAGGCTGGATAGCGATCCCACGGTGGACTTTTTAGACAAAGATGCAGTGGGACTCAACGGTCTTTGTTCATTGTCGTGATGCCTACTTAAATATTATCATGTTCTCTTTGTCATAGCTAGATTAAGTTTGTGTTATAATCTTGTCAATTGCCCAGCTGTAATTTGTTTACCCATCATACGATTGTTCTATTTACTTGAGAGACTCCACTAGTGAACCCATGGCCCCCGGTCCATATTTTTTACATTGATTGCAACATTTATTCATCACTTTTCATCATCATTACTCCACTGGTCCATTTTCATATTTCATCTATTTCACTATACAATTAACCGCTTTGTTTTCTGCGAGACCGGAAAGATTGACAACCTTTCCGCCGTTGGGGGCAAAGTACTTTGGTTGAGTGTGTGCAGGTCCACGTCTGTTGAAGATTAAGCGCCAGATATCTTCAACATTTACTTTGTTGTTGATTTCAAGGTCCTACTGGTTCGATAAACCTCGGTTCGTTATCGAGGGAAAACTGCTGCTTGCTACATCTCTGTCTTCGCTTGGGGGCACCAGCCAACTCTTCATCAGTAGCAATCAAGCTCTTTTCTGGCGCCGTTCGCGGAGATCTTGGAGCTACAGCAAGGGGAGTCTCATACTCTCAATCACTTTACTTTGGTTTTGTCTTGCTTGTTTTATTTCTCATTAGCTTATTTTTCTTATTGCAAAATTTTAAAACCCAAAAAAATTAGTTTAGTCTTTATTCCTGTCTTGTTATTTTATCTTATCATTATATCTTCCACTGAAAACACCAAGTTGTGTGACTTTACTAGAACTAATAACAATGATTTCATATGCTCTCCAATTGCTCCACCCGCTACTAAAGCGGAATCTTATTAAATTATGCCTGCCTTGCTAAATCTTGTTATGAAAGAGCAATTTTCTGGTGCTAGTACTGATGATGCCGCCTCTCATTTATATAACTTTGTTGAGTTATGTGATATGGAAAATATAAAGAGGTAGAAAGTGACATCATAAAACTGAAGCTTTTCCCTTTCTCTTTGAGAGGGAGAGTAAAAGAATGGTTATTGTCTTTGCCTAGAAATAGCATTGATTCTTGGCTTAAATGCAAAGATGCTTTTATTGGAAAATATTATCCACCTGCTAAAATGATACAATTGAGGAGTAACATTATGAAGTTTAGACAATTTGATAACGAAAATGTTGCTCAAGCTTGGGAGAGAATGAAATTTACGGTTAAAAATTGTCACACGCATGGATTAACTATGTGGATGTGATATCCCACAAGTATAGGGGATCGCAGTAGTCTTCGCAGGCAGTGTAACCCAATTTATTGATTCGACACAAGGGGAGCCAAAGAATACCTAAAGGTCTTTGCAGCTGAGTTGTCAATTCAGCCACACCTGGAGAAGCACAAGTAACACAAGAGGGGTGAAAGTAGCAGTGATTTGAAAGCAGTAGTAAAAGTAACACGGAAGGAATGATGGTGAAAGATGGACCAGGGCCGAAGGGTTCAATAGTGGCGTCTCTCCATAATATCAAAAATGCATATGATGGGTAAACAAATTACAGCTAGGCAATTGACAAGATTATGACACAAACTTAATCTAGTTATAACAAAGTGTTCATGGTAATATTCATGTAGGCATCACGACAAAGAACAAAGACCGCTGAATCCAACTGCATCTTTGTCTAAAAAGTCCACCGTGGGATCGCTATCCAGCCTGTCACCCATCGGTATTAAGTTGCAAGCAACAGACATTTGCATTAAGTAAGCAATATTAAATATCAAAATAGACTTTAACACCGCTGTTTTACCCTTAGTAGCAACAGCACACCCTCGCCCTTAGACGTTTCTGTCACTCGTGCCCAAGAACAAAAGGGGGCATGAACCCACCATCTAGCATAAGTACTCCCTCTTGGAGATCTAAACAGTTAATGCATAAAAGGAATGCAACTTTAAATAAGTGGGAGAGGCCACAGCACACGCGCTTTCACAACTAGTGATTACACGTCTATATGATTGGAACGTTAGCAAGCATCCGCAACTACTAAACATTCATTAAGGAAAAACCCAACCATAGCATTAACAAACATAAAAGGTCCTCCTTCATCCCATACATCTCAAGATCTAACTAGGGGTTTTAGGTTTCTGTCACTTCGGCAAACCCAACCATTAGATCTATCAACATACAACAAACCCTAATATGGGATTCCATTAACCATTAGATCGGAGAGCATGCAAGAACATAAATTGACATATAAGAACCATGCACAATCTGATCATAACTTCATAATCCATCGGATCCCAGCAAACACATCATATAGCATTACAATAGTCGATCTTGATCATGATAGGCAGCTCACAAGATCATAAACATGGATGCACAAGGGAGAGATACTACCAACTAGCTACTGCCATGACCCGTAGCCCATGGGGGAACTACTCACAACACATCCCGGAGGCAGTGATGGCGATGAAGATAGCTCCGGGGGCCGATCCCCGTCCCGACAGGGTGCCGGAACAGGAACAATCTGACCCCCGAAACTTGTCGGCGATGGCGGCAGAGCTCTGTATCGTATTTGGGAAAATCCTTCGGGGGTTAGGGTTTTTTCATCGGGGGTGATTTATAGGCCAAAGGGCGTCGCGAGGGGGTCTCCGAGGGGCACAGATGGGCGGCGGCCGCGGCCCCCCTCTCACTCACAGGTGGGACCCGCCCCTGGTCTGTGGGTCCCTTCCGGGGTCGCCCTTCTGGCTCCGGTCCTTCTTTCCTCAATAAAAAATCGTCGTAAATTTTCGTCCAATTCCGAGAATATTTCCAGAAGTAACTTTCTACAGCAAAAACAACACAAAAACAGGGAACTGGCACTGGGCATCTTGTCAATAGGTTAGTCCAATAAAATGCCTTGAAATGATATAATAATGTAGCATAAACATGTAATAATGATAAGAATCAAGCATGGCTGTCGGGGATATGACCCCAGGTACCTCAGAGTTGGTACAGTAGAAGGAAGAAACAATGAGCAAAAACGAATAAGATAAAGGAAAAGCAGAAGAGGGCAGCCTGAACCGACATTGGTATGGCTCAGGCCAACAATCCAGTCGTTGATCCGACATAGGGATATGTCGGATCCTTTGACTCGGTTGGGCCAGTTCTCCACTTCGGACATACCCCGCGGGCCACATCCTCTGCAACGGCTCCTCATGACGGCATCACGCCAGCCGACATAGGCATATTTCGGTAGCATTACTCCTGGGTCGACCCACCTCCAGGCCGACATAGCATATGTCGGCTGACTAGGTTATCCCGGACGGTCTACTCTCCGCTCTCGAGCCCGGGCCGACATACGAAGCACTTCATCAGTCCTTAACCGACATAGATGCCCACCAATGGCACAGGCTATGTCGGTTCTCTTCATCGACTACTCTCCACTGATGCCGAGTCTTGGAACGCCCCTGGCTCAGACCGGCATGAGCTTCCTCGACAAGTACAAGATACCCCTGCCACACAGGAGAAGACAAGACGGTGGCATGGCCACAGTAGCGTGGATGTGACAAGAGTACAAGTGGTGACATAGGCCACAGTGCGGACAAGACCCCAGTAGGCACATCACCTACAGTGCTGTACCCGTGCTGTGCATAGTGATTGCGGGCCACCTCTTGTCCCCTGGGCTCCCCTTTATAAGGAGCACCAGGGGTAGCGCGTAGAGGGAGAGGGACGCGGGGCAGCACACCCGGCTGGACCCGGGTCTCATTTCTTCACAGCTCCTAGCGAGCCTTTCTTCCTCCTCTAGCAAAGCAGCTCTAGGAGCAACCTTGTAACTCACATATACTTCACCTTATACAGATTAGACAAGCAGGAGTAGGGGTTTTACCTCCTCACGAGGGCCCCGAACCTGGGTAAACCGCGTATGTGCTTCACTTTGTGTGCGTATTCCTACGCATAATCCCTCCCCGAATCCTCTAGCGTCCATCGGCCCCCATCTCAAGCCTACCCCTAGGCATCTGTCGTTCACCACGACGACAATGGCATGATCAAAAATTATAGATACGTTTGACACGTATCAGCATCCCCAAGCTTAATAATCAAAATAATTTTTTGAGCTTGACATGCCACCAACATAATCTTGATCAAGATAGTAATGTAAAAGCACATGCGCTGAGATGAAGTGATCCAAAACAATTGTCTATAGTTGATAGCAAGAAAGAAATGAATAACCAAGTTGAATCATTCAAGCCAAACCTTTCATAAACAGTACGTTAAAGACATGAAAGCAATGTGATCCACATACTTGATTAATTCTCAAAGGTAATAGTTCCATGACAAAAGTGTTTGAGAATCAAAACAAAGAAGATGTAAGTTTTAGCAAAAAGCTTCAACTTCCAACGGTAAAGTCAATATAAAGATTCATGTTTAATCTGACGATGCAATATGATCAATGATACCCAGGGTCAATGCTAGATGTTTGCTTTGGTGGAGATAGAAGGAGAAGGAAAACTAACTCGACATTAAAAGTAAAATAAAGGCCCTTCGCAGAGGGAAGCAAAGATTATTCATGTGCTAGAGCTTTTTATTTTTATGAAACAGAAGTAAAACAATTTTGAGACATGCATGCTTTCGTCAACGACTTCACAACAGAGAAGCATCTAGTCCCCCATAACAAGCAAGGCTTTTAGACTTGTGAGAGCAGCTGGTTTTAGAGGAGCGAGTACGCTCCTCTTTCTCCTTGGTTTCACCACTGTCCAATGTTTTGAGCTGATTTCTCAGATTTTCATTGCGCGGAGGAGAATGGTGAGTTATATTTATATTTTGCTTAAGCTGCTCTCGAGTTGATTCAAGTGAAGACGTAAGCCATCGACACCGAGTGAAAAGGGGGCGGGGGGGGGGGGAATGACCTTGCTCGTCACAGGTTATATCTAGCCCTCCATTGCTCCCTCATGAGCTTAAAAACAGAGGCACAGAAAAGGAGTATTTTGAATTTTTTAAAGATAGCACATGAAAATTTTACTTGGGAATGGCAAGAAATACCATGCATAGGTAGATATGGTGGACTCAGCTGGCAAGATAGTTTGGCTTTGGGATTTGGATGCACGAGTGAACTCTACACTCAGTACAAATTTTTGGGCTTAGCAAAGAAGGTATTTGAAGCAAACATCTAACATTAACCGGTAGCAGAATAACATAAGATATTAGTCAATCATAACCATAAAAGCTCCACACTGTCTCCCTTGTTGACCAAACAGTTCTTTTGATGGAAAGATTAGCTTTATGAATTAACAACTACGAAACACCACACAATTTCAAGCTTTTAACTGTATTTCTTTACTAATCAATTTCCACACAAATAACCATCAAGTTTAAGCATTCATCTTAATATCTCAAAACAATTGACAAGTATGAAATTATCCAACTAGTGATCTACAAGACTACGCAGGTTTTTCATCAAACCATTACTCATATTCGGCATTCTACCGTTCTAACATATTAACCAAGCAACCAATTCAACTCTCTAACAAATATAAGTGAAGCACAAGAGAGTTTAACATCAACAACTAGCAGCTCTAATCAATATAAAAGCTAAAAGCAAGAGCTTACTAGCAAACAAACAGTAGCTAAGAATACTCAACAAGTTATAAGCAAAGCAAAGGAGTATTCAAATGAAAAGCGGAGCGTGTCTCTCTCCCACACAAATAAAGCTAGGATCCAACAAGGATATGACCAGCAAACAAACAAAACAAAACTGAAAGCAAAAAGATGCTCCAAGCATAGCATATAATATGTAAAGTGATAAAAACGTAGTTTCAACGAAACGACCTGATGGTTGTTGGCGAAGAGTGGGGATGCCTTGGGCATCCCCAAGCTTAGATGCTTGAATCTTCTTAAATATTCCAGGGGGATTCCATGGGGGCATCCCCAAGCTTGAGCTTTTCTCCATTCTCACATCACCATGTCGTTCAAAACTTAAAAACTCCCTTCACACAAAACTTCTCATAAACTGATAAGAGGGTTAGTGCTCATAAATTAAAATGCACATGTGTTCAACTCAAGACAAATTGCAAACAACTTTATTAGGCATTAGCTACTGTTCACTAAGCCTCAATGTGGTACTCCTCCTCAAGAGTACCACATTTGACGATAGTAAAGAGACGAATACAAAATAAAAGCAGAATCTGTTAAAAACTGAACAGTCTGTAAAGATCAAATTTTTCTAGGCACTTCTGTAGCTCAAATCAGAAAAACTCAAAACTAACGAAAGATAGATAAAAGTATCAGGCTTGCTGTCTAAAAATTTCAGAACAAGATAAAATTCGGAGATTTTTTTGGATTTTCGAACAGTGAAGGACAGAAATTTGTTTCTGGACAGCAAAACAATACCTCACACTTTCAATGCTTTAGAGGCTAAACTTGGCACAAAAAACCAAAAGAAAAAGATACAATGAAGTTGCTACAGAGGCAAAAACTTCAAGACTCAAGAAAAACAAAAACAAACTGAAGGTATAATGAAATGGGTTGTCTCCCAATAGCGCTTTTCTTTAAAGCCTTTTAGCTAGGCCCCGTACTTTCAATGATGCTCACATAAGAATAAGAGTTGAAACGCACAAGAGAGCATCATGAAGCAAATATCTAACCCTCTTTCTATGCATAGGCATCTTGTAAGAAAATAAATCAATGAAGCATAAAGCATTAAGTATAGGAAGGTAAAGCAAGTGTAACTTCAAAACTTTTAGCATAAAGAGAGGTGTTTTAGTGACATGAGAACTCCAACAACCATATTTTCCTCTCTCATAATAATTTTCAGTAGAATCATGAACAAACTAAACAATATAATTATCACTTAAAACAGGCTTTTCGTGATCTACAAGCACATAATTTCGGTCCATCTCAAAAATAGTGGGATTAAACCCACTTTCAATAGCATTATAATTTTTATCATCAAGGAATATAGGACCATCATCAAGAGCTTTATCATATGAACTTTCTAAACACAACTCCTCATTATCATGCATCTCATTGGTTGTAGCAAATATAGGATTATCATAAGATTTATCAATATAGCACGGGTTATCATATATAACAAGATCATTTTTATCAAAAAGGGATGTTTCAAATGAATCAATGGGATCATAGCATTCATTCTCCTTTTGTAAGGAAGGAGGACAATCAAATAATGCATGAGTTAGAGAGTTACTCTCACTAGAAGGTAGAGATGGGTAGCTACTCCATTCTTCCTCCTCTTGTTCGTCACTCTCCTCCTCGTTTTTCATCCAATGAGCTTCCAGTTTCAACAATTTCTTCTTCCATAGGCTCCTGCACGGCATTAGTCTCTTCTTCTGGGGGAGATAAACCCTTAAGAAATTCAGTAATATAACAATTTTCATATTTGTAATTATCCATGATATATTTAAGTATAGCAAAACTTTCATATTTATAAGGAGCATCATCATCATTTTCAATCAAAGAAGAAATTTCATAAGCACCCTTCCACGCAATAAATTCTTCAATAGGTTCCACATCATAAAAATCATAGTTTCCCTTAGCATAAGATGCTAAGGTTTCATTATCATTACCAGTACATTGAAAAGGAAGGTGTTTAAAATTCATGCTACAACTAGACTCATCACAGCAATAAGATATATCATAATTTAAGCACAAGTCTCTAGCATAATTGTTCAGAGCATTAATTATTTTCCATTAGTGTATCCCTTTTGTGACAAGCGGTATTCCTTATAATATTCTTGTTGATCCTCCATAAATCCGCCTTGCCAATAAGATCTAGTTTCAAAGAAGTTAACCATTGATACCAATAACAATAAAGAGAGTAGAGAGAAAGTGAGTACTTCCCAAGTGAACCAATAAGTAGAGCTATGGCTCCCCGGCAACGGCGCCAGAAAACTCTTGATATCCCACAAGTATAGGGGATCGCAGTAGTCTTCGCGAGAAGTGTAACCCAATTTGTTGATTCGACACAAGGGGAGCCAAAGAATACCTAAAGGTCTTCGCAGCTGAAAGTGTGCCATATACCTTTGTGCCAATATATGGTTCCTACAAAAACAAGGGGACCCACTATTAAGATAATTGCAATCTTACTGAAGTCATAAAGTTTCTACAAAAACTTGCTAAGTCACCGGATGCTAGTAAATTAAATATTTCCTTCACCAAACATATTGCCGATGCTCTTATCAAGGCTAGGGAAGAAATCTTAAGCTAGAAAATTCTATTCCTAGAAAATTAGAAGATGGATGGTAACCCACTATTAAGATGAGAATAAATGACTTTGATTGCAATGCTTTGTGTGATCTTGGTGCTAGTGTTTCTGTTATGCCTAAAAGTTTCTACGATATGCTCAATTTAAATCCTTTGGAAGAGTGCTATTTAAATGTGCATCTTGCTGATTCTTCTAAAAAGAAACCTTTGGGTAGAGTTGATGATGTCCTTATTGTTGTTAATGATAACTATGTTCTCATTGATTTTATTATTATGGACATTGAGTGTAATGCTTCTTGTCCTATTATTTTGGGGAGACCGTTTTTTAGAACCGTTGGTGCTATTATTGATATGAAAGAGGGAAATAGAAGATTTCTGTTCCCCCTTAGAAGAGGGATGGAACACTTCCCTAGAAAGAGAAAAAAGCTTCCTTTTGAATCAATCATAAGGTTAAGCTATGCTCTTGATGTTGCAAAGGCCTCCGAAAAAACTTGATATTTGGCATTGCGCCTAGCTAAAAAGCGTTAAAGAAAAGCGTTTGTTGGGAGGCAACCCATCTTTTACTTTCAGTTTGATTTTTTACTTTTCTTGAGTCTTGAAGTTGTTGCCTATGTAGCAACTTCATTGTGTCTTTTTTCTTTTGGTTTTTTGTGCCAAGTTTAGCCTCTAATGCATTGAAAGTGCGAGGTGTTGTTTTGCTGTCCAGAAACAGATTTCTGTCCTTTGCTGTTCGAAAATCCAAAAAATATCTGAATTTTATATTTTTATGAAAGTTTTAGACATCAAGCCTGATACTTTTATCTATCTTTCATTAGTTTTGAGTTTTCTGATTTGAGCTACAGAAGTGCCTTGAAAAATTCGATCTTTATAGACTGTTCAGATTTTGACAGATTCTGCTTTTATTTTGTATTCGTCTCTTTACTATCGTCAAATGTGATACTCTTGGGGTGGAGTGCCACATTGAGGCTTAGTTAACAGTAGATAATGCCTAATAAAGTTGTTTGCAATTTGTCTTGAGTTGAACACATGTGCATTTTTAATTTATGAGCACTAACTCTCTAATCAGTTTATGAGAAGTTTTGTGTGAAGGGAGTTTTTAAGTCCAAAGGAGAGGATAATGAAGAAATTGAAGATGGATCAGAGCTCAAGATTGGGGATTCCCCCATGGCACCCCCTCTGAATATCAAGAACCATCAAGCGTCAAAGCTTGGGGATGCCCAAGGCATCCCCTCTTCTTCATCGACTATCATGAGGTCGTCTTCATTGAACTATGTTTTTATCACTTTACATATTATGTGCTATGCTTGGAGCGTCTTTTTACTTTCAGTTTTGTTTGTTTGTTTTATGGTCATATGCTTGTTGGATCCTTGCTTTGTTTGTGTGGGAGAGAGACACGCTCCGCTTTTTCATTTGAATACTCCTGTGCTCCGCTTATATTTTGTCGAGTATTCTTAGCTACTGTTGTTTGCTAGTAAGCTCTCGATTTTAGCTTTTATCTTATTTAGATCTGCTAGTAGTTGTTGTTAAACTCTCTTGTTCTTTACTTATATTTGTTCGAGAGTTGTTATTGATAAATTCCTTGAATTGTCAAAGTGACAAAGTGCTATTCATGTGATAGTGGAATGAAACGAAAGCCTGCATAGTATTGTAGATCATTTTGTGGATACTTGATACTTCTCATTTGTTTTGAGATATTAAGATGAATGCTAAAACTTGCTGGTTATTTGAGTGGAATTGATTAGTAATGAAATACTGTTAAAAACTTGAAATTGTGTGGTGTTTCGTAGTTGTTAATTCATTAAGCTAATCTTTCCATCAAAAGAATTGTTTGGTCAACAAGGGAGACGGTGTGGAGCTTTTATGGTTATGATTGACTTATGTCTTATGTTACTCTGTTACCGGTTAATGTTAGATGTTTGCTTCAAATACCTTCTTTGCTAAGCCCAAAAATTCGTACTGAGTGTATGGTTCACTCGTGCATCCAAATCCCAAAGCCAAACTATCTTGTCAGCTGAGTCCACCATATCTTCCTATGCATGGCATTTCTTGCCATCTAAGTAAATTTGTCATGTGCTATCTTTAAAAATTCAAAATACTCTCTTTGTTTGCCTCTGTTTTTAAGCTCATGAGGGAGCAGTGGAGAGCTAGATATAACTCGTGACAAGCAAGGTCATTTCCCCCCTTTCACCCGGTGTCGATGGATTACGTCTTCAGTTGAATCAACCAGAGAGCAGCTTAAGCAAAAATATAAATATGACTCACCATTCTCCTCTGCGCAATGAAAATCTGAGAAATCAGCTCTAAACATTGGACAGTGGTGAAACCAAGGAGAAAGAGGAGCGTACTCACTCCTCTAAAAACCAGCTGCTCTCAAAAGTCTAAAAGTCTTGCTTGTTATGGGGGACTAGATAGCTTCTCTGTTGTGAAGTCGTTGACGAAAGCATGCATGTCTCAAAATTATTTTACTTCTGTTTCATAAAAATAAAAAGATCTAGCACATGACTAATCCCTGCTTCCCTCTGCGAAGGGCCTTTCTTTTACTTTTAATGTTGAGTCAGTTTTCCTCTTCCTTCTATCTCTACCAAAGCAAACATCTAGCATTGACCCTGGGTATCATTGATCATATTGCATCGTCAGATTAAACATGAATCTTTATATTGACTTTACCGTTGCAAGTTGAAGCTTTTTTGCTAAAACTTACATCTTCTTTGTTTTGATTCCAAACACTTTTGTTATGGAACTATTACCTTTATGAATCAATCAAATATGTGGATCACATTGCTTTCATGTCTTTAACGTACTATTTATGAAAGGTTTTGCTTGAATGATTCAACTTGTTTATTCATTGCTTTCTTGCTATCAACTATAGACAATTGTTTTGTATCACTTCATTCACATCCTATGCTTTACATTACTATCTTCATCACGATTGTGTTGATTGCATGTCTCATCAAAAATTATTTTGTTATCACTTACCTACTCGAGGACGAGTAGGAGTTAAGCTTGTGGATGCTGATACGTGTCAAACGTATCTATAATTTTTGATTGATCCATGCTAGTTTTGTGATGTTGTCATATGTTTTATTATCATATTAATCATTTTTATGCATTTTGTTGGACTAACCTATTGACAAGATGCCTAGTGCCAGTTTCCTGTTTTTGCTGTTTTTGTATTTCAGAAAGTCCACCACAGGAAATATCGTCGGATTGCGCTCAAAATTTACAGAGATTTTTTTTTGCGACGGAAGGAACCAGAGGACCAAAGGGCAGCCTGGGGGGGCCACCCAGGGGCCACAGGCGGGTGGCGGCCGCGCCCCCTAGGACCCGCGGGTGGGGCCCGCCCCTACCCTCTGGGCACCGCCTCGACCCCCTCTGACGCCTATAAATTCCCTTTAACCCTAAAGACGACGAGGCGGCCATTATTTTCTAGAGAAGTCATCCCGACGCGCTGTCATCTCAAACCCTAGTTCGTGGGTGATTCTGAAGCAGATCCCGACACTCTGCCGGAGGGGAGATCGATCCCGGAGGGCTCTTCGTCGCCATGCCTTCCTCCGGGATGATTTGTGAGTAGTCCCACCTTGGACCATGGGTCCATGGCAGTAGCTAGATGGTAGTCTCTCTCTTGTGCTTCATGTCTTATGATCATGTAAGCTGCGTAACATGATCAAGATCGATTATTGTAATTCTATGTGATGTGTTTGCTGGGATCCGATGGATTATAAAGTTATGATCAGATTGTGCACGATTCTTATATGTTGATTTATGTTCTTGCATGCTCTCTGATGTGCGTAGTTACTTTGGCCAAGTGATTGTGTGTATCTCCAAAAGAGAGTATTTATGCTAGATAGTGGGTTCATGCCCCCTTTTGTTCCTGGGCACGAGTGACAGAAACATCTAAGGGCGAGGGTGTGCTGTTGCTACTAAGGGTAAAACAACGGTGTTAATGTCTCTTTTGATATTAGTATTGCTTACTTCATGCGCTTTAGTTAATGCAAATATCTATTGCTTGCAACTTAATACCGATGGGTGACAGGCTGGATAGCGATCCCACGGTGGACTTTTTAGACAAAGATGCAGTTGGACTCAACGGTCTTTGTTCATTGTCGTGATACCTACTTAAATATTATCATGTTCTCTTTGTCATAGCTAGATTAAGTTTGTGTTATAATCTTGTCAATTGCCCAGCTGTAATTTTTTTACCCATCATACGATTGTTCTATTTACTTGAGAGACTCCACTAGTGAACCCATGGCCCCCGGTCCATCTTTTTACATTGATTGCAACCTTTATTCATCACTTTTCATCATCATTACTCCACTGGTCCATTTTCATATTTCACTATACAATTAACCACTTTGTTTTCTGCGAGACCGAAAAGATTGACAACCTTTCCGCCGTTGGGGGCAAAGTATTTTGGTTGAGTGTGTGCAGGTCCACGTCTGTTGAAGATTAAGCGCCATAGATCTTCAACATTCACTTTGTTGTTGATTTCAAGGTCCTACTGGTTCGATAAACCTCATTTCGGTATCGAGGGAAAACTGCTGCTTGCTACATCTCCGCCTTCGCTTAGGGCACCACCCACTCTTCATCAGTAGCAATCATGCACCCGGGTTGGTCCTCCCCCCTGACGCAGATATGGCCGCGCTCCTGAGCAATCTGGCCGTCCACCTCCCCCATACCCATCCGTCGGATCTCAACTCTATGCTACTCGTGATCATGTAGTCGGTCTGGAAATCACGGAACAACATGGTGTTCGTTGCCCACAGGCTCACCCCTGCCCGTGTGCTCGCCATGATCTCGACGTGTTGATCACAGCGGCCTCGGTGCTTGGTGTGACAGCCTAGGGTGACCTTGTTTTCGCTAGGTGGTATGCCGCCCAGTGCGCGTCGCACCCCGTTTGCGCGATGCAGCTACCATGTATCTCCCCCTCGGATTTTAACAATACAAAATGTTCAGGTGGGCGGTTGGCCGCTCGTTGCGCTCTCAAAAAACTCAAGGGAAAATATGATAAGTAGGGTAAAACCTGACATAATGTAACAAATGCATAATAAAATATGGACAATTTTTTTAAAATGGGATAAACAAAGTAACAAGTTTACAAATAATCAATTAGATAGTTTAAATTTTACTTTTGCTATATACGTTTCAAACCTATCTATTAGGAAGAGACATTTTGAGACTACATTAAACTATTTCCGTTGTAATTTTGACAAATTTTAAACTTACGTGTTGAATGGCTACGTTCTTGGATGACAATTGACAACTAACAAGATGGCACGTCTAAAGAGTGTGGCAACCCAGGTGGCATGGTAAAATCCTAGACCCCCAAGCTAGTATCAACAATGATTTTGTTTCATTATCTAAGACAAATATCATTGCCAAAATAAAAAAAAACTTAAGACAAATATCATTGATCCACACAAAGATTGTCACCGTAACAGCCGAAATGTATAAGCGTAATTCCTGTGGCCATTCATTCGATTCCACGCTTAGATTCGCCTTGTCGAACGCCATGCGCTCTTCTGCCTATCGTCCACAGCCTACTACAGTCACCGAAAGCTGCATAAAGGTGACATGCATGTAAAAACACGGGCAACAGCTGAATCCCCCATGCTGCCGCATAGCGTTCAACACTGCATCACATACTATTGTATCATGCATCCAGGAGCAATGAATCTCTCAACAGGCATGCATTGACAATTAAGATGAACATTGACTACTTTCCAAGAGACCATGAACGGTATTTGACTACTGGTTTGAACAATAAGCAACAGTTGCTGCACTTGCCAATCATGCGAAAAAGATCGAAAGAATCCACATCAAATACCATGAAATTCTTGGCCATGCATACTGATCGATCATATGTCGATCGACCCATTCAATTCCTAGCGATACAGTCGCTAGTTAGCTAGCTTACACCATCATATGAATCGATCTATCTCAAACGACGACAACACCACAGATTTAATCATCAGCAAACGATCGATCAATCGGTCGAGCTAGAGGAACACGATGTGTGATAGGAGCCTAGGAGAGCTAGGGAGGGGCGAGCTAGACTGATAGCGCCGGCCGGCGTTGTTGTCGATGAGACGCGCGATCATGGGAAGCCGTTGGGGAAGTACAAGGTGGATGGGCTCGCGCGGCCACCGTTGTTGCCGTTCCCTTTATTCCTCCCCTCGCCGGTCACCGGCGGCGGCGCCATCTCCTGGCCCTGGTACATGAGTGTGGAGTTCATCGTGAGGCTCACCAGGCTGTCGTCGGCAGCGTCTCCCCGACCGAAGTTCCCGCCCCCATCGCTTCCCCCGGCGCCTGCACCGCCGCCATCGCCGCCGTCGTCGCGGGTGGTCACCATGACCGCCGACTGCACGAGCTCGAGGCAGAGCCTGAGCTTGTTGGGCTCGATGTGGGTGAGCCCCGGCACGGCGCCCTTGAAGAGGAACTCCGAGGTGAGCCCCCGGAGCACGTCCAGCGGCGTGACGCCGTCGAGCGTCCTGGCATTGGGGTCGGCGTGGTGGTCAAGGAGCACGGACACCATGTCGGGGGACACCATCTCCGCGGCCAAGTGAAGTGGGGTCTTCCCCGTCGGGCCGGCGCGGGAGTTTACGTCAGCGGCGCCGAGCTCGAGCAGCGCCTTGACGACGTCGCGGTTGCAGTGCTGCACGGCGTAGTGCACGGCGAGGGCGTCGTCGAGGTCGAGTCCCTCGCCCATTACCATGAGCTTGACGAGCTCGATGTCGGCCGCGTCGAGGGCACGACGCATGCGCCGGATCTTGTGGTCGCGGTCGGCGGCGGAGGACGGCCCGTTGTTGATGGGCAGGTAGTGGTGGGTGAGGAACGGCGAGCGAGGCGCGGAGGTGCCGCCCCCGGCGTTGAGCGGCGACTTGGCGCGGATCTCCTCGATCTTGGCGACGACGTCGATGGGGAGGTGCTTAGCGAGGAGGTCGGCGGAGAGGCCTGAGCGCGCGACGAGGTGGGAGCATGTGCCCCAGAGCTCCTGCATCTCGAACTTACGCGACGCCATCAGCACCTTCATCACGTCGTCCACAGACGCCTCCTTCACCATGCTCTCCAATTGCTTCTGCACCAAACCAATCCGACCTCCCAAATTAACAATGAAATCGATGAGACGCTAGTAATAAACGAATTAAACAGTCGAAAACTAAAGAGCCATCCGCATGAAATGCACTGTTTAATCCTGATTACTGCACGACCGTGTGTGCATGCATCATGACGCCAAAATGTACTTGCACAGCACAGCAATGTGCCATGGCATGCTGCATCATGTACACCAACAATGTCTGGGAAATGATGCCGAGCTGTTGGGAGAGGACTGGCCGGATCGATCTCCAAGAAGAAACCCTAGCGCAACGCAAGCAAAGAACAATAGGTTGGCCCGGTGGTGGAGCAGTGAGTGGGTGGAGACGGATGTGATGTGAGGGAAGGGACAGACACAAACGAGGGCGTGAAAAGACCCTTCCTAGTAAAGATGAGTCAGAGGAGGAACTCCGTGACAAGCGACGCATGACAGTAGCTGCAGCAGCAGCATCAGCGAGGAAAAAGCAAACGAGACTGTGAGAGACTAGAGACGACTCAGTCCTATCACTCGTCCAGTACACACAGCACCGAGAGGAAAAATCTTTAGAAAATCGCCAGGAGGGCTGACTGACGAGTGAAGTGAGTGCACTGGAATCTGCAGCAGCAGCAGCAGCTCTGCCGATGCAGTGAGTGAATCAATCGATCGGAAAGGCAAAGGCAAAGGGGGGCAACCTAGTAGGGATCTAGTCAGGATGAGCTGAGCGGGGAGCAGCATCGGCGCAGACGGCCATGATATGGGTGTGATTCTTCTGACTAGCTAGCTTGCATGCTGCCATGCTGATGTAAAACGAAAGGAAGTTCCTAGCAGCGCCTCTCCAATCATGGCAGGCCTAACAACCATCATCCTTAATGGCGTCGAGCACTGGAGATCGGGTTAGCATATGCTTGCAGATCCCAAGAAAAAAGGGAATTTGAGTGCACAGGGACGGATGGATGCAAATTCGAATGATAGTAATTTGGTGTGTTTGTTCCCCACCTGGACGAGTAAGGCGAGCTGCTCGACGCCGAAGGAGCGTGCGGCGGCGAGGGTGTCGAGGGCGAGGTCAACGGCGGCGCCGCAGCGGGTGTGCCAGCACCCCCTGGCGCCGCAGCCCGGGAGCGGCCCGCTCTTGGGCGCCGCCACGGACGCCTGGCCGCTGTAGAGGAACTGCAGCACCAGCACCAGAACCTCGTAGCGGATGGAGCTGACGGGGATGACGAGCTCCGGCGCGGCCGGGGCGCCCCCGCCGCCGCCACCACGTGAGCCTCCGCCTCCGCCTCCACCTCCGCCCGAGTTGGGCCAGTTGAGCGGCGGCGGCGGCGGCTGGTGGTTCGGGTCGAGGCCGCAGAAGAGCTTCCTGAAGAAGAGGCTCCGGGCCGCGAGCACGCAGCGGTGGGCGTGCACCAGCCGGCCCTCGACGCTGAAGGCCACGTCGCTGAACGCCTGCCCGTTGATGAGCAGGTTGAGGTAGTCCAGCGACAGCGACTTGAGCGAGTCCTCGGAGCTCATGATCTCATGTAGCACTAGTACCCTCCAATTGAAAAAGATCCCGGCTTTTATCACGAGATTTCGAAGGATTTGGATGCGAGGAAGGGGAAAGCAGCTAGCAGGGAGCTGGGAGGAGAGAGCTTGGGACACTAGGAGGAAGACGGAAAGGTTAGGGGAGAAGGAGAGGCATCGCGCGGCTATGCTATCAACCCCCTTTGCTCTACAGCGACACTGCAGCTCGGCTCTTTTGTGGCTCCCCTCCCTCACTCCGTCGAGAGCTGAGCTGAGAGCGATGTGCACTGTTTGATTTCTCGCGCTACAGTATCGTGTGTGGTGTGGTGTAGGGCACAGTCGCGCGCACTGTGTGTCCGCTGATGGGTGGGGGCGTCACCGGATGAACAGGACGAGAGACCCCACATGCCAGTGACAGTACCAGCTCTGGTGCTGCGTCTTGTTGTTGTGTATCAATGTATGTGTGTGGGGGATGGTGGTACCGGGTGACTGTGGCGCACGTTAGGTCTTCGTGTGTTTTGTGTAGTAAAAGTGAGACCGGTGAAAAGAAATGGAGTTTGCGATCGATGCTGTGTTTTGTTCGCCATCGACAGATGGAAATCAAATGGAATTACTCCCTCCATTCCATCCCTCCATTCCATATTAGATGACTTCTAAATGGATGTATCTAGATATATTTTTACATCTAGATGCATTCATTTGAAAATCATCTACTGTAATATGGAACGGAGGGAGTATATCTGTAGGTGGGCTTAGGCTGGCCCGATGTACGCCAGCCAAGTACACCAAACCTTACTATTTTTAAGGTTTTTTCTAAAAAAAACTATTTTAAGGTATATATTTCTTCCCGGTTTTTTATAGTCACACTAAGGGTTGAAAATGGAATGGAAACTTTCCTTCTTTTCGGTACAAAAGTAAACATAGAGCAAAAAAAAACGATTATGGTATTTTAAGAAAGGCAAATGAACGTAAACGGAATATTCTAAACTGAAACGGCAAAGTAAACAGAGAGGCAGTCGCAAAACCGACACAAAAACTTAAAAAAAAATACGATTTTTCAGGAAATACAATCCAGCCGAAACCAAGTATTACTCCGACTCAGTGGTTTTCATTGTTGTTCACTTTGATGAGCCCAGACTTACATTGTATGGGGCCATAGAATACACCATTTATGTGAACATTCAGGCTTGTCGAAGTGTCAGACTATGTGTTGTACTTCATGTTTAAATACCGCTTCTCAAAATTGTGAATCATTCCTTGTCTTGTTGTCTACTTCTGTACGTACGTGTGCATTTTGGTGTACGGACTAAGATATTATACCGCCATTGTGTTCTAACAAATGTTTGTTTCACTAATGAAGTCACACTAGACGATTGTACAACAATAAAAAAGTCATATGCATCATTTTGATGCAGAGGCTGGGGTTTGCCCCGTTTTGAAAAAAAAAAACTAGACGATCGTACACTTACGCTTAAATCGTCGGGCATCAAACATAGCTAAATCGCGCTATTTCGTTGTCCTACCCTCGACTAAGAACACGTAAACTCTAATACCCTTAACTTAAGGAAAAATATCGCTATCATCCGGAGGAACGTTACTGCGCTCTTGGTGTGTGCACCCATCTCGTCGCGGATGGATATTAGGCAATGAAGGAGGGACACCTCTTACCTTATATCCTCCGATACATCTTCCGCACCACTCGTTATTCTTATATTTTCGTCCCTTGCATGAATGATGTCGCCGCCTGATGCTCGACGTCGTTCCTCTCGCAGCCAAGTGCCTACGAAGCTCCACGCTTGCACTAGTACAAACTACTTTCGTAGACGGGACCTAGAGCCAGTTAGATCTAAATTAAAAGGAGCCGTCTCGGAAAGACGCCCTCAGACGGTTGATATTTCTTGGCCCTCTCTAATATTGTTTGAGACGGCTCATATTCTTGCGCGTCTCCAATTGTGTGTACATTGGAGATGGCCAAGACTACTGGCTGGCTACAAATATGTTTCAGACGGTTGACATTCGTGGCCGTCGCAGTTTGCAAATATTCGAGACGGCCTATAATTATAACCGGCACTACGGTCGTCTAACGGATCGATTGATCGATGGACTCAAAGCACATGCATGCAAAGGCAAGTAATAGAAACAGAGATCGCGATATCGATCGATCGTACTGCAACCATATAAACTGTTGCATCGATCTTTACACATTGCATGTTTGCTAATAATACTTACAACAAAAGAGAGTATGTAGTAATTAATTACAATTAACAAAAGAGAGGTTTAGCTGCGCGCACTCTGCAGGCTCGGCGCCGCGCGCGATCACCGCCACTCTACTTGCCGCCGTCGTCGATGGCCCTACTCCATCGCCCCAGCCAGTACCGTGCTGCTTCCTGTAAACGCCGGCTCCCCAGCCAGTGTCGATGCCCCCCCAGCCAGTCGTACGTGCACCGCCGTCGTCGTGGCGGTTGACGGCCCAGCCAGAGGCGCCGTCGTCATGGCGGTCGACGGCCCAGGCAGAGGCGCCGTCCTCCCAGCGAGTACCCTGTTTCCGGCGGCCGCCGTCGTCGTGGTTGACGTCCCAGCCAGAGCCATTGCCCACCTCCTTCCGGTGGCCGTCGTCGTCCCACTACGACGATGACCTACGCTTCGTCGTCGATCTTTCTGCTTTAGCTAGGCAACCGGGACAGTACTTTGGTTGGCGTTGCAGCCCCATCTCAATCCTTTGAATCTTACGGTAAATCTTGTAAGAGACATAACCATTGACGGCTGCATAATGCAGGTTCACTTCCGGAATTGGGGAAACCTCCCACAGTTTGTGATTATCCTTTGGGAAGTCGTCCTTCATCTTCGCGTAGTGATCGGAGATCAATTCAGCTGCCATGGTAGCCATGCCAGTCCTCACTGCTCCGTCCACCCGGTAAAGCGACTGAATGTCCACATGGGACGCTTCTGGATTTAGGAAGTCACAAGTGTTCTTCATGGCCCGCTTGTCGTCCCTTGTGTCGATGCCAGCGAATTTTACTTTCTTGCGCACGCAGGAACTTGAACAACGTCGGACAGTCCTTGTTACTACTGCAGTATATAGTATAAGTAATAAATTGATACGTCTCCAACGTATCTATAATTTTTTATGTTACATGCTTGTTTTTATACCGTTGCCACTTGTTTTTATATTAATTTTATGGATTTATCGGACTAACCTATTAACCAAGTGGCCAGTGCCAGTTTCTGTTTATTATGTCTGTTCATTGCAGAAAACGTCCAAACTCCAAAGTGCTCAGAAAAATCCAAAAAAATTACAGAAATTCTTTTTCGCCAGAAGACCCCGGGAGCCAGAAGGACAAGTCCAGGGGAGGCCCACAGCCTCTAGACGCCACCCAGGCGCGGCTGGAGCTAGGGTGGCGGCTGGGTCCCACCTGGACAGCTCGTGCGCCGCCTCACGTCACCGGCCTCTTCGCCTATAAAGTCTCTCCTGACCTAAAAACACGAGAACATCGAAGGTTTTCTCCAGAAACACATCTGAGCTCTGCCGCCACCAAAAACCCTAATTCAGGGGTCAAAAGGTCTTGTTCCGGCACCCTGCCGGGACGGGGATTGTCCCCCGGAGCCATCTCCTTCGACTACGCCACCTCCATGATGCTCCGTGAGTAGTTCCCCTATGGACTACGGGTTCTAGCAGTAGCTAGTTGGTACTCTCTCTCCCATGTTGTTCAATACAATAGTCTCATGAGCTGTCTTACATGATTAAGATTCATCTGATGCAATCAGTGCTGTGTTTGTTGGGATCCGATGAATTGTGGAATTATGATCAAGTTTGTTCATCACTTATATCTATATTTTATTTAAGATCTTGCATGCTCTCCGATCCTTGTGGTTGCCTTGATCACGTAATTACTTGTGTATCTCCAAGAGGGAGTATTTATGCTAGATAGTAGGTTCATGCCTCTTTTTGTCTGAGCTCGAGTTGACAGAAACGTTCAAGACTAAAGATGTGATGTTGCTACTAGGGATAAAACATCAGTGTTTACTTCCTTGTGTTGTTTCATTGCTTACATTATGCACCATGCTTATTGCAATTGTCCGTTGCTTGCAACTTAATACATCTGGGAGACATGTTGGATAGCGATCCCGGGGGTGGATTATTAGTCATAGACGCGGTTGGATAACGGTCTATGTATTTTGACGTAATGCCCAATTAAATAGTTCAGTACCTTGTCATGGTAGCATTGTTATGCGCCCACAATCTTGTCAATTGCCCGACTGTAATTTGTTTACCCAACACGTCTTCTTTTAATTGGAGAGTTACCACTAGCGAAGCTAGGAACCCCGGTCCATATTCATCCATCAAATATTTTTTGCGCCATTGCCTCCATTGTTACTATTCCTGCTGCTACTTTAATGTTACTATTGCTCTCATATTACTGTTGCTTTCACATCACTTCTGTTACTAGTGCTTTTCCAGGTGTGGCTGAATTGACAACTCAGCTGCTAAGACTTATAAGTATTCTTTGGCTCCCCTTGTGTCGAATCAATAAATTTGGGTTTTACTTCCCTCGAAGATACTCCGCGATCCCCTACACTTGTGGGTCATCAAGACTATTTTCTGGCGCCGTTGCCGGGGAGCATAGCTCTACTCATAAGTTCACTTGGGGAGTACATTCTACCTCTCTCTCTCTCTCTTTTTCGATTTTGTTTTGTTTAGTTCCTTTTGCTTAGTTTTGTTTTGCTTAGTTTACTTTAGTTTAGTTTTGGTTAGTTTTGTTCTTCTTATATACCCGAAAATCCATAAAAATTTAAAAACCGAAAATTCTAAAAACTTTTGCTACATGGTTACTTTCTTTGAATCTAATTGTTACTGGCAAGGTGGGTTCACGGAGGATGAACAAAAATATTATAAGGAATACCGCTTGTCTGAAAAGTGGAAATATGTATGGAAACAGATAGATAGATTGAGATTTATTGCTGGAAACTTGTGCTCCAAATATGATGTATCCTGGTGCTTTAATGAATCTGTTTGCTTTAAGGCTGCTAACCATTTTCCTTTCCAATGCACTTGTAATGATAATGAAATGTTGTCTTCTTATGCTAAAGGATACTATAATTATTATGATGTGGAAAGAATTGAAGAATTTGGTGCTTTTAAGGGTGCTTATGAAATTTCTTCTTTGCTTGAAAATGTTGATGATGCTCCTTACAAATATGAAAGTTTTGCGATACTTAAATATTGCATGGATAATTACAAAGATGATAATGCTTATATTACTGAATATCTTAAGGGTTTATCTCCCCCAGAAGAAGAGATTGTTGCCTTGCAGGAAACCGTGGAAGAAGAAATTGCTGAAACTGAAAGCTCATTGGATGAAAAAGAAGAATTGAGTGATGAACAAAAGGAGGAAGAATGGAGTAGCTACCCATTCTCACCTTGTAATGATAGTAACTCCTCAACTCTTACATTATTTGATTGCCCTCCATGCTTGCCAAAGTAGGATGAATGCTATGTTCCTTTTTGATCCCTTTTTGGTAAAACTGATACTTGCTATGCTTATGGGTATGATGTCCCTATGAATGAAACTTGTGAAAATGATTATGCTACTGTTATTTATGATAATCCATTCTATTTTGCTAAATCTTATGATAATCCTCTATTAGTTCCTACTATTGATATGCATGATAATGAGGAGTGTTGCTTAGAATTTGTTTTATGATAAAGCTCTAGATGATGGTCCTATGTTGCTTGATGATATTAATTGTGCTACTATTGAAAATGGGATTGGAGAGGTTTCTACTTTAGCTTAATAGAGTCCCATACCTCTGGAGAGTGATCATTCATCTTGTTATAAAATTGTTAAAAGTGGGTTTGGAGAGATCATGACTTTAATTAATTTTGATCCTACTAGTTTGAATCTTGATAAAAATTATATGTTCGTAGGTCATGAAAAGCATGCTTTATGTGATAATTATATTGTTGAGTTTGTTTATGATGCTACTGGAAATTATTACGAGAGAGGGAAATATAGTTGTAGAAAATTTTCATGTCACTAAAACACCTCTCTTTACGTTGAAGATTTTGAAACTGCTCTTGTTTTACATTCGTATGCTTAATACTTTGTGCTTCATGGATTTATTTGATTAAAATATTCCTATGCATAGGAAGCGGGTTAGACTTAAATGTGTGTCATATTTTCTTCTTGATGCTCTCTTTGTGTTTCAACTCTTATTCTTATGAGGGCATCATTAAAATTATCAAGCCTAGCTAAAAGGCATTAAAGAAAAGCGCTTATGGGAGTCAACCCATTTTACTTTTACTTACTGTTTTGTGTGAGTTTTGGGTGATGTTACCTCTGTAACAACTCCCTTGTATCTTTTTGTTTTGGATTTTGTTTGCCAAGAATAGCCTCTAAAGAGAGGGAGACTAATTTGGGAGTTTGCTGTCCAGAAACAGATTTCTGTTCTTCACTGTTCGAAATTCCAAAAAATCACAGAGCGTCATCTGTGGCTGTAAATGTTTTACAGCAAGCATCACAGTTTTTTCTACCTTTTCTCCAGTTTTACGTTTTCTGATTTGAGGTCCAGAAGTACCCCGAAAAAATTCATCTTTACCATATGTTCTGTTTTTGACAGATTCTGTCTTAGTTTTGCATTGCTTCTTTTACGGGCAAAGTGGGGTTCTTTGATTGGGCTGCACTTAGATCTTGGTGATAGTAGCTAATGTTTAAAATTAAGTTCATGATATGTGCTTTGGAACTGAAGGAAGATATTATTTTTGTGGACTAACCCCTCTAATGAAGTTGCGATAAGTTTTGCGTGAAGGAAGTTTTCAAGTATTCAAGAGCGAGGTGATGAATGAAGATCAAGAAGGGATAAAAGCTCAAGCTTGGGGAGGCTCCCCATGGACCCTCCTCTGCAATATTCAAGAAGTCACAAGCATCTAAGCTTGGGGATGCCCAAGGCATCCCCTTCTTCATCAACAGTCATCAGTTTTACTCATGGTACTATATTTTTATTCCTTTACACATTAAGTGTTGTTCTTGGAGCGTCAGTTTGTTTTTACTTTCACTTTGTTTGTGTTTTGTTCTCCGGTCTTTGCAATAAATTTGATGCTTGCATGCTTGTTTGGGAGAGAGACATGCTCCGTTTTTTCATAAAACACTCTTGTTCTTCACTTATATGTGTTGAGTGTTTAGCTTTTATTGTTTTTGCTTCTAGCTCTTGTTTTTCACGTATCTCTTGTTTAGAGATATTAGTTCTTTTATAGAAATTACTCTCTTGCTTCACTTATATTTGTTTGGAGAGTTGATTGATGTTTGGTTGAAAGGAAATTATCATAGGAAGTGTGAAAAGAAGTGCTTGCATAATCTTGTAGATCATTGTCTTGAATATTTCATACTTGTCAATTGTTTAGAGATATGAATTAGATTAAATGCTTAAACTTGTGGATCATCTAGTAAGAATGGATTAGTAAAGAACTGTCGTAAAGCTTAAAATTATGGTGCTTGTCCTGCTTGGTAGCTCTCAAAGTTTAGATATTTATTTTTGCAAAGAGTTGGTTTGGCTAACAAGGTAGACGGTGTGAAGTCTAATGGTTATGCATAATGTATATCTGTAGTCACCATTGAACCAAGTTGGTTGTAACATCCCTAGATTTTCAAATTTTTGAAAAATCTGAAAAATCAAAAAACTTTTTAAAAGTTATAGATATTTTGTTTTGAAATTTCAAAACAAGCATGGCATTCATCATTCCATTGCATAAGTGCATTTGTGCTCCTGGTTTTATGAAGTTTTCAAGAGAATAATTTTTTTATTTTCTTATATTGGGAAATAGCAATAATTACCATTTAAATGCCCAAGGGTATTTTGGTAATTTAATTTGTGTAAAAATAATAAAAATGAGTGTATCATGGTTTATACTACATGATATTGCTCATATTATTTCTCTGGATTTTATTTGAGTTCAAAGGAAAATTATAAAACCATATTTTATAAAATGACATAAAGGTGCCAAATAGGCCTTTATGCATTATTCGAATTTTTCAAGATTTGAAAAATTAGGGAAAAGGTTCCAAAGTATTTAAAATAATTATGTTGATTTTTACCAAATTATTCAAATTGGTTTGAACCAATTTGAACTTGTATTTTCCAATGTTTTTTGTTTTCCTGAAAACAGAAAAAGGAAAGAGCTTTCACAAAAAAAATAGGAAAGGCCAAAGGGCCGAGCCAGCCCGAGCAAGCCCACCCGTGGCCCATCTTCTCCCCCGCAGCAGCCCATCCCGCCTCCTTCTCTCCTGTCACTAACAGCGGGGCCCCCTGTCAGCACCGACGCGCCACCGTTCTTCCCCAAATCGCCCGCGGCCAGCTCTCACGGCCGTGATCCCCTCCCCGGCGATTTCTCGTCATTACGGCCATTAAATGCCGCGCTGAGCACGGCTATAAGTAGCCCTCCCTCTCCTCTCTCATCGGTGCCTGAAAAACCTAGCTCCACGCCACCAGGCTGCCAGCACTCGTCCCCGCACCGCCGCCACTGCAGCCGGCGAAAAGCTCCATTTTCGGCGAGCACCGACGACCTCGCATCCTCCCTCCACTTCCTTTCTCCTTACTTCTTCCTTACGCTTCATTTTGACACCGTGTGGTGATTTTTCCGCCCGCAAAATGACGCATCCGTCCTCGACCGAAGCCGTCCGTCACGGGAACCAACTCCGGCGAGGAATTGAAGGAGCATCGGAGCACACCGGCGTCGCCAACGTCGCCACCGAGCTTGCCCCTATCCCCTCCATCTGGTGGTAAGGCTATTTTTTCCCCAGTCCCCCTAGACATGCCGGAACACGGCATGCCGTGCGCGTCGCCGCCGCGGTTAGGTCACCGGCTAGGGTTCCGGCCGGCGCACGCCGCTCTGTTTAGATCGATCTATTTAGGGCCGTTAGATGTAGTTCCGGCGGCCTATTTTTATTTCTTTTACCGAACCGGTACCAGCGAATCGGAAGACACCACATCATCGCCCAGTCAGCGCCATGCCAGCAAAGCCAGCCAATCGGAGATCGCCACGTGGAGGAGGGTTTTTCTGATTTTTTCCCGGATTAGATTTATCTGTCTGTTTTACAGAAAGGGTTTTTTATTTTCCTGCCCTACTTCCCTTAGTTCTCTTCGTTCTAGCCCTACTTCGTTAGTTGTCCTCGCCTTTGCCCCACTTCGCTCTTTCGAGGCAAGCAAGCCGGCCGAACGGCTGTTTCCGTATGGTCAACCTCGTTTGACCGTTACTTGGCCTGACGACTAGGGCCGGACACCTCCTTTTGAATCTCCCCGAGATCTGACCCCACGAATGCGCCCGCCACCGTGCCCATTTAAACCGTCGCCGAGTCCGCCACCATGCCCATTTGAACCGTTGCCGAGCCCGCCACCTTGGCCGTTGGCAGCGCATCAATGCAGCGTGCCGTAGTGATTCAGCGAGGCACAGTGATGCAGGCGTGCGCGCGGTGCAGCGATTGAGCGGCAACTCGAAGCGGCGCCCCGCTATACTAGGTGGACGGCGCAGTGAAGCCGACGCGGCGCTCATGTGTTTGCGTTAATGGTGCACCTGCCTCCGCTCCTTTGGCCGGCTTTAAAATGTCACCATCGGTTATCTCGTTTCCACACACACATTCATGTCTATCTGCCGCGGTGCCGGTGCTGTTGTGAACGGCGTCTGTGGCGTGCTGTGAATGCCGCAACCAGGCACGACGCGTTCAGAGGCCCGGGCTAGAGCGCCGTCGCCTACGCCTCCACCTCCACCGCCCCATTCCGACCGCCTCCACCTCCACCGCCCCATTCCGACGCGCCTTATATTACGGTCATCGTCTGATGATAGTCTAGGAGGCGCAGCACCACCTGCGCAACAACCTCCCGGTGCCGACCGGCTTGGTGCCCAACATCGTCAACGGCCCGGTGGCACCGCCCGTCACCGGGCAGCTGCGGCTCGACTATGTCCAAACGGTGTGGCAGGCCGAGGTGGCTCAAGCCGTGACGGTGGAGGACCACCGCCGCCTTCCGCAGTTCAACCGTAGGCGCCCTACTTGGACGTCGCGGTGGAGGCGCACCAGCTTCTTCTTTGCTACCTCCGCCGATGTCTAGCCTGAGCTACAACTTCCTCCAGCTCCTAACTACGCCGGTCATTGATATTGATTCCTTCTAGAATGACGACCTTCAAGATTGGTCCAGGAAAGCTTTCTCCACGGCCTACGTCGATGCTACATAAACTCCGGCCGGCGGCGTCACAAATAGCTCTTGCCCGGGCTCATGGAGTGAGCTGGCTCCGCCACTGCGAAGGCACGTAGTGCATCGTTGAAGGTCCGTTGTTCTGGCTTTATTGTTTAGTTGTTGAATAAAGTGTATCCAAATTTATATTTTGTTGAGTATATCCAAAATTTGAGAAACATGGATCGGTCCGGCCGTTTGGGTGTGGCGGCGGTGGCGCACGTGGCGGTCGCAGCGGAGGTAGTGGCGGGCGCGGAGGTCGCGACGGAGGCCGTGCGACTCCGTGCGAGATGGAGGAGGCCCGCCGCCACCGCTCGAAGGGAGCGAGCAAGCGCGCCCGTCTTCGAGGGCGCGGTTGGTTGGGGCTGATCCCGCCACCCTTGGGCGGAGCCCACGCCACCGCTCACCCACGACGCGGAGGTGGGCAGCTCCCGCACGGTGCGAGCGCCGCCGCTCACCCATGACTCGGAGGTGGGCAACTCCCGGGCGGCGCCGTTCGAGGTGTCGGACAAGAAGTGGGACGAGGACGTGGTGGTAATCGTCAACTGTGGGCCTCGGCCGAACCGTGAAGTGCCGCTTGAGCGTTCTACTCGAGCATGCACTTGCGGCCTTGAAGCGGGCGGACGATGCCGATGTTCGAGGTGTCGGATGAGAAGCGGGCCGACGACGCTGATGATGTAAAATAAGACTACTCCCTCCATCTCCGTTTATTAGACACAATATCAAAATCAGATTTTATCAAGAGTTAGGCACAATTAGCATTAATGATCTCCTAGAAATGCTCCCAACCACTTCCTCTCCCCAGTCTACATGCAATTTAGCCAATGATCTATTTAATTAGGCCAATGCATGCCCTTCCAATTGGACCTTATTGGTCTTTTCTAATTAATTGCCTAACTTAGGAGTAATTAACTGCGCTAATGCTCACTTGCCTAGGTCGCAGAGAAACTCCAAAAGTGCCTAATAAAACTGAGATGGAGGGAGTAGTTTTATCTAGCTGCCTTCATTTATTCATAAGGGCAAACAAAATCCAATAGCACTGATACAACAATAGAATCCTCAGCCGAAAGTGATACTCTAACAACTTCTAACAAGAGATTAATATCAAGTGGAAAAAAACATAGCAATGATACAACAATAAAATCCTCCCGCCATCATATTGCCTTGCTTTTTCGATTCGAGGATCTGCGTTAACAGCTTGGTTATCTTCTTCAGTTCCGCATGGTCTTCCGCATTCCCCATCTTCGGAACGGCTCTGCCCATAGCCAAATTCTGCACACACAGTGGAAAATCGGGCTCCTCGATTGGACCATCCTCCGCCTTCACCATGCCCATAGCCTGAAGCCTAACAAAGTAGTCATCTATCCACTCGAAATATTCGCATCCCTGTTTCTGAATCTAAAAACGGAAACATGAACCCTAAATCCCAAATTCGATGAAATAAAAGAGAAATCAGAGCAAGCGGCTGCGAGAGAACTTAGATCTTACCACCCCCTCCACCATCAGTGGCTCGTTCAGGCATTTCAAATAGTCGCGACCCTGGTTCGCCTTCTTATCAGATTTACACGTCTTCCGCTTAAGAGGAGCATTGCACTTAGTGCATGCTGTCATCGGTAGTGGTCCATACTTCGGCCATTTCAGCTGGGAGGATGACGTGTAGCTACACATCTTTCGCTGGCCGGCGTTGCCGCGCTTCGTCGCTGGAGAAGAAGAAAAAGAATGGGGTGGGGAAAGGAAAGGAGAGGAGAGGCAATGGCACGGGCAGGGGCAGGGGTGCGGCTCTGGCACGGGATCTCGTCTTGAACATGGATGAGTAGATGGCCCAACCGAATCCAGCCAATCAGGTTGCAGAACCAGCATTCTCGCGGATCGGCTTAACCCTAGCGACCGATCCAAACCGTCCATACAGAACGATCAACGGCCCGGAAGGGTGTAGGATTTATAGTGTTTTGAGAGAATTTATCGAGATGATGGCATATCCATGGCTACTTTGTGCTATGATGAGCACACTCGGCACAAATATGCGTTTTGACATTGTAAACAATATTACCAAAGCAAGATTCAAGATTTTTCGATTTTAGTTTTAATAATTTTATTTAGTGCCGAAACCCCGATTTTTTGTGAAGTAGGTACCACAGATAAGATTGAAAACTGAACACTATCAATTATTACACAAACTATATCATATGGGAGGCATAACCCCTGAATATAATGATTTTTTGAGCTTTTTAACTATATTCCACTCATTAAATGAGTTTACTAGCATTTATCGAGAAATAAAGAAATTTGAACTACAAGTGTGTTATAGTTTGGCCCCAAAATTATGTAAAAATAATAATAACGTAGTATATAATTATTAAACACAATTGAAAAGAAAAAGTACGAAAAAACCACCCTAATCTATGAATGGTCACACCGACAATTTTGGCCCAGTTTTGGAAAAAATCACATAATTCGAGAAAACATCAAAAAAATGTAAAACCAGGGGGGATCTACCTCTTTAGTCTACTATTATGGATGAAAAATCATAAAATTGCAATACGACTTTTTTTATAAGATGAGTGTTCACAAAATGAACAACTTTGTCTGAAGTTAAATGGCTTTCATGCCAAACAACCAAGATGATGGCATATCCGTGGCTAACTTTGTGCTATGATGACCAAAATCGGCACAAACATGTGTTTTGACATTTTAAACAACTTTGCAAAAGAAAGATTCCAATTTGTTTTTTTAATCATTGTTTTTAGTGCCGAAATCCCCATTTTTTGTGAAGTACGTACCATAAATAAGATTGAAAATTGCCCTCTCACAATTTTGACAGAAACTATATCATATGGGAGACATAAACCCAGAATATCATGAATTTTAGAGCTATTTAACTATATTACAACCATTAAATGAGTTTACTAGGATTTGTTGACAAAAAATTCCCATAAATCGAGAAAAAGGTCAGAAAAATGGAAAAACGGTGGGAATATTCTTTTGGAGTGTACTATTATCAAGGGAAAATCATAAACTCCAATTCGCGTCCAATTCATGTCTAGAGTGCGTCCAGAGCGCGCCACGACGCGCTCTGGACGAGCTCTGGATGCTCTGGATACGATATGGATGAAATTATCGCGGTAGATCACATTCAACGTGGTCTAGATGGATCACATTGTTTTCTGGCTCATTTAGAAAAGGTCAAGAAAAACTTGCTTATAAATGGGTCTATTCACCCTAGCTTTGGAGCTCATTTAGAGCTCATAGCAAAACAAATTTGAATTTTAGCACAAATAATATTACAAGTTCACATTAAACTACAAATAATATTACATCACAGAAGTTTTGAATTAGTTCAAACAAAGATCGCATTAAAGTCTTCTCTTGCTCCTTGTGTTTGCTGATGGGCCCACGACCTTGCTCCGGGTGTTCTTTGCTAGAATACTCGTTGGTTGCACCACCTTAACTTTCTTGGTTGGGTTCTTGGCTGTGTTCTGGATGATGTCAGCAACAAATGGCTCTGTGTCAGGAACAGAGTTATGTTGAACTAGCGGTGGTGCTTGGTTACTTCCAGTGGCCGAAGCTACAAATGGCGTGTAAGGAACAGAGTTGTCTTCTTCTTCATCTTCAAATCCAGCATAGACCGACGATACAAACTCATCTCTTTCGGTTGCATCATGAATAGGATCTTCTTCTTGAACAGAAGCTTCTTCTTCATTTTCAACATCATTTCTCGGTTCCACTGCTGCTGTATTAAAATAAGTTGGGTGGTGCCCCAAGCGAAGGCGGAATTGCAGCTAGTAGCCGTTTTCCCTCGTTTAACAAACCGAGGTTTATCGAACCAGTAGGACATTGAAATCAACAACGAGGTGAATGTTGAAGATCTCTGGCGCTTGACCTTCAACAGACGTGGACCTGCACACACTCAACCAAAATACTTTGCCCCCAACGGCGGAAAGGTTGTCAATCTTTCTGGTCTCGCAGAAAACAAAGCGGTTAATTGTATGATGAAATAGATGAAATATGAAAAGTGACCAGAGGAGTAATGATGATTAAAAGCAAGTAAATGAGGTTGTAACCAATGTAAAAAGATGGACCGGGGGCCATGGGTTCACTAGTGGAGTCTCTCAAGTAAATAAAATATGCATGTGATGGGTGAACGAATTACAGCTAGGCAATTGACAAGATCATGACACAAACCCAATTTAGCTATGACAAAAAGGACATGATAATATTTATGGAGGCATCACGACAAGGAACAAAGACCGTTGAGTCCCACTGCATCTTTGTCTAAAAAGTCCACCGTGGGATCGCTATCCAGCCTGTCACCCAACGGTATTAAGTTGCAAGCAACAGACAATTGCATTAAGTAAGTGCATGAAGTAAGCAATACTAATATCAAAAGAGACATTAACACCGCTGTTTTACCCTTAGTATCAACAGCACACCCTCGCCCTTAGAGGTTTCTGTCACTCGTGCCCAGGAACAAAAGGGGCATGAACCCACTATCTAGCATAAATACCCTCTCTTGGAGATACACACAATCACTTGGCCAAAGTAACTACGCACATCAGAGAGCATGCAAGAACATAAATTACTCATATAAGAATCATGCACAATCTAAACATAACATTCATAATCCATCGGATCCCAGCAAACACATCACATAGCATTACAATAATCGATCTTGATCATGTTAGGCAGCTCACAAGATCATAAGACATGAAGCACAAGAGAGAGAGACTACCAACTAGCTACTGCCATGGACCCGTAGTCCAAGGTGAGACTACTCACAAATCATCCCGGAGGAAGGCATGACGATGAAGAGCCCTCCGGGATCGATCTCCCCTCCGGCAGAGTGCCGGGATCAACTTCAGATTGCACCCCGAACTAGGGTTTTCGGTGACGGCGCGTCGGGGTCGAGTTTTTGGAAAATAATGGCCGCCTCGACGTTTTTAGGGTAAAAGGCAATTTATAGACATCGCAAGGGGGTGAGGTGAGGTACCACGGGCAAGGGCAGGGCCCCACCCACGGGTGACCCCCAGGCCGCGGCAGGGGGCGCCTCTGCCCTGTGGGCCTCCCCTCCGGCTCTCCTTCGGACTGGTACTTCGTCGTGGCAAATAAAAATTCCCCGTAAATTTTCGTCCAATTCCGAGAATATTTCCAGAAGTAAATTTCTGAAACAAAAAGACAACAAAAACAGGGAACTGGCACTTGGCATCTTGTCAATAGGTTAGTCCGACAAAATGCATAAAAATGATATAAATGACAGTAAAAACATGTGACAATATCACAAAACTAGCATGGATCACTCAAAAATTATAGATACGTTTGAGACGTATCAGCATCCCCAAGCTTAACTCCTACTCGTCCTCGAGTAGGTAAGTGATAACAAATAATTTTTATTGAGACATGCGACCAACACATTCTTGATCAAGATAGTGATGCAAATCAAAGGATGTGAATGAAGAGATACAAAACAATTGACTATAATTGATAGCAAGAAAGCAATGAATAAACAAGTTGAATCATCCAAGCAAAACCTTTCATAAATAGTATGTCAAAGACATGAAAACAATGTGATCAACATATTTGACTAATTCACAAGGATAATAGTTCCATGACAAAAGTGTTTGAAATCAACACAAAGGAAGATGTAAGCATTAGCAAAGAGCTTCAACTTCCAACGGCTTATCTTATAGATAAAGTCAATATAAAGATTCATGTTTAATCTTGATAATGTAATATGCTCAATGATACCCAGGGTCAATGCTAGATGTTTGCTTTTGTGGAGATAGAAGGAAAAAGGGAAAACTGACTCAACATTAAAAGTAAAAGAAAGGCCCTTCGCAGAGGGAAGCAGGGATTAATCATGTGCTAGAGCTTTTTGGTTTTTAAAACAGAAGTAAAATGATTTTGAGGTATGCATGCTTTCGTCAACAACTTCACAACAGAGAAGCTATCTAGTCCCTCATGACAAGCAAGGTTTTTAGATTTGTGAGAGCAGCTGGTTCTTAGAAGAGCGAGTACGCTCTTCTTTCTCCTTGGTTTCACCACTGTCCAATGTTTGGGCTGATTTCTCAGATTTGCATTGCGCGGAGGAGAATTGTGAGTTATATTTATATTTTTGCTTAAGCTGCTCTCGGGTTGATTCAAGTGAAGACGTAATCCATCAACACCGGGTGAAAGGGGGGAAATGACCTTGCTTGTCACAAGTTATATCTAGCTCTCTACTGCTCCCTCATGAGCTTAAAAACATAGGCACAAAGAAGAAGTATTTTGAATTTTTAAAGGTAGCACATGACAAATTTACTTGGAATGGTAGGAAATACCATGCATAGGTTGATATGGTGGAATCAGCTGGCAGGAAGTTTGGCTTTGGGGATTGGATGCACGAGTGAACCATACACTCAGTACGAATTTTTAGGCTTACCAAAAAAAGGTCTTTGAAGCAAACATCTAACAATAACCGGTAACAGAACAACATAAGACATTTACCGGTCATAACCATAAAAACTCTACACCCGTCTCCCTTGTTGACCAAACAATTCTTTTGATGGAAAGATTAGCACTATGAATTAACAACTGTGAAAAACCACACAATTTCAAGCTTTCAACCATATTTCTTTACTAATAAATTCCACTCAAATAACCAGCAAGTTTAAGCATTCAACTTAACATCTCAAAAAAATTGAGAAGCATCAAGTATCGACACCATGATCTACAAAACTATGCAGACTTTTCATTTTATTATATCATCACACAAACAACATTTTGTCACACTGACAATTCAAGCAATTTTTCACACAACTCTCCAACAAGTATAAGTGAAGAACAAGAGAGTTTAACTTAACAACTAGCAGCTGTAAACAAGATAAAAACTAAAAGCGAGAGCTTACTAGAAAACAAATAGTAGCTAAGAATACTCAAAAAGATATAAGCGAAGCAAAGGAGTATTCAAACGAAAAAGCGGAGCGTGTCTCTCTCCCACAAAAATAAATCTAGGATCCAACAAAGATATGACTAGCAAACAAACTAACAAAACTGAAAGTAAAAAGACACTCCGAGCATAGCACATAATATGTAGAGTGATAAAAACGAAGTTCAACGAAGACGACCTTATGATAGTCGATGAAGATGAGGGATGCCTTGGGCATCCCCAAGCTTTGACTCTTGATAGTTCTTGATATTCAGAGGGGGTGCCATGGGGGCATCCCCAAGCTTGAGCTTTGATCCATCCTCGATTTCTTCATATTCATCTCCTTTGGAACTTAAAAACTCCCTTCACACAAAACTTCTCATAATTTGATTAGAGGGTTAGTGCTCATAAATTAAAATGCACATGTGTTCAACTCATGACAAATTGCAAACCAACTTCATTAAACATTAGCTACTGTTTACTAAGCCTAAATGTGGCACTCTACCCCTAGAGTATCACATATGACGATGGTAAAGAGACAAATGCAAAATAAAAGCAGAATCTGTCAAAATCTGAACAGTCTGTAAAGATCGAATTTTTCGAGGCACTTATGAAGCTCAAATAAAAAAACTTAAAACTAACGAAAGATAGATAAAATCATCAGGCTTGCTGTCAAAAATTATCAGAAAAAGATAAAATTCTGTAGATTTTAGGATTTTCGTGCAACAGGCGCACAGAATCTGTTTTTGGACAGCAACACAATACCTCGCACTTTCAATGCATTAGAGGCTAAACTTGGCACAAAAAACCAAAATAAAAAGATACAATGAAGTTGATACAGAGGTAATAACTTCATGACTAAATAAAATCAAAAATCAAACTGAAAATAAAAGATGGGTTGCCTCCCAACAAGCGCTTTTCTTTAACGCCTTTTAGCTAGGCGCAATGCCAAATATCAAGTTTTTTCGGAGGCCTTTGCAACATCAAGAGCATAGCTTGACCTTATGATTGATTCAAAAGGAAACTTCTTTCTCTTTCTAGGGAAGTGTTCCATCCTTTTTTTAAGGGGAACTGAAACCTTATATTTCCCTTTTTCATATCAATAATAGCACCAACAGTTCTCAAAAACGGTCTTCGCAAAATAACAGGACAAGAAGCATTGCACTCAATATCCCTAACAATAAAATCAACGGGAACATAATTATCATTAACAACAATAAGGATATCATCAACTCTACCCAAAGGTTCTTTTTAGAAGAATCAGCAAGATGAACATTTAAATAGCACTCTTCCAAAGGATTTAAATCAAGCATATTATAGAAACTTTTAGTCATAAGAGAAACACTTGCACCAAGATCACATAAAGCATTGCAATCAAAGTCATTTATTTTCATCTTAATAGTGGGTACCCAATCATCTTCTAACTTCCTAGGGATAGAGGTTTCAAGCTTTAGTTTTTCTTCCCTAGCCTTGATAAGAGCATCGGTAATGTGTTTGGTAAATGCAAGATTTATTTTACTAGCATCCGGTGTCTTAGCAAGTTTTTGTAGAAACTTAATGACTTCAGTAAGATTTAAATTATCAAAATCAATTTCATCATCTTTAAATAAACTAGGAGGATCCTCTTTAGTGGTTTGGATAGTATAAAGTTTAACAGTTTTCCTATTCATTTCAGCAATTCTAGCTTCTTCAGCCTCTCTAGCCCACCTAGCTTTCAAGAGAGCCATCATCCTTTCATTTTCATTAATTTGAAGAGAGATAGCATTTAAAGATTCAGTATGTTTGTCTTGATTTGGAGTGGTTCTTATTTTCAAAATTTCAACATCATGATCAAGAACGTCTACTTTAGAGACTAGACTATCCAGTTTTTCCAGCTTCTCTTCAACAGTTTTGTTAAAAGTTTTTTGCGAAGTGATAAATTCCTTTAAAACATTTTCAAGATCAGAGGACACATTCTTATTAGGATTATAAGAATTACCATAGGAATTACCATAAAAGTTGCCATTATTGGGAGGATAAGGCTTATAGTTGTTACTACCAAAATTATTTCGATAAGCATTATTGTTGAAGTTGCTTCTATTAAGAAAATTAACATCAACTTGATCCTTTTCTTGGGAAATTAATGAAGCAAGTGGAACATTATTAGGATCAATATTAGACTGATTGGTAGCAAGCATAGACATAATCATATCAACCTTATCACTCAAAGAGGAGATTTTCTCGACAGAATTTACCTTCTTACCACTTGGAGCTCGTTCGGTGTGCCATTGTGAATAATTTGTCATCATATCATCCAAGAGTTTAGTTGCTACACCTAATGTTGTGGACATGAAGGTGCCTCCCGCGGCTGAGTCCAAAAGGTTCCTTGAAGAAAAATTCAAACATGCATAAAAAGTTTGGATAACCATCCACATAGTTAATCCATGCTTGGGACAATTCTTAACCATAGATTTCATTCTCTCCCAAGCTTGAGCAACATGTTCATTATCAAATTGTCTAAAGTTCATAATGTTACTCCTTAGTTGTATGATTTTAGCAGGTGGATAATATTTTCCAATAAAAGCATCTTTGCATTTAATCCAAGAATCAATGCTATTTTTACGCAAAGACAATAACCATTCTTTTGCTCTCCCTCTCAAAGAGAAAGGGAAAAGTTTCAGTTTTATGATGTCACTTTCTACCTATTTATACTTTTGCATATCACATAAATCAACAAAGTTATTTAAATGGGAGGCGGCATCATCAGTACTAGCACCAGAAAATTGCTCTTTCATAAAAAGATTTAGCAAGGCAGGTTTAATTTCATAAGATTCCGCTTTAGTAGCGGGTGGAGCAATTGGAGAGCATATGAAATCATTGTTATTAGTGCTAGTAAAGTCACACAACTTAGTGTTTTCAGTAGAAGACATAACGATAAGATAAAATAACAAGACAGGAATAAAGACTACACTAATTTTTTTGGGTTTTAAAATTTTGAAACAGGAAAATAAACTAAACGAGATATAAAGCAAGCAAGACAAAAACAAAGTAAGGAGATTGAGAGTATGAGACTACCCTTGCTGTAGCTCCAAAGTCCCCGGCAACGGCGCCAGAAAAGAGCTTGCTGCTGTATTAAAATAAGTTGGGTGGTGCCCCAAGCGAAGGCGGAATTGCAGCTAGTAGAAGTTTTTCCTCGTTTAACGAACCGAGGTTTATCGAACCAGTAGGACTTTGAAATCAACAACGAGTTGAATGTTTAAGATCTCTGGCGCTTGACCTTCAACAGACATGGACCTGCACACACTCAACCAAAATACTTTGCCCCCAACGGCGGAAAGGTTGTCAATCTTTCTGGTCTCGCAGAAAACAAAGCGGTTAATTGTATGAATAGATGAAATATGAAAAGTGAAAAGAGGAGTAATGATGATTAAAAGCAAGTAAATGAGGTTGTAACTAATGTAAAAAGATGGACCGGGGGCCATGGGTTCACTAGTGGAGTCTCTCAAGTAAATAAAATATGCATGTGATGGGTGAACGAATTACAGCTAGGCAATTGACAAGATCATGACACAAACCCAATTTAGCTATGACAAAAAGGACATGATAATATTTATGGAGGAATCACGACAAGGAACAAAGACCGTTGAGTCCAACTGCGTCTTTGTCTAAAAAGTCCACCGTGGGATCGCTATCCAGCCTGTCACCCAACGGTATTAAGTTGCAAGCAACAGACAATTGCATTAAGTAAAGTGCATGAAGTAAGCAATACTAATATCAAAAGAGAAATTAACACCGCTGTTTTACCCTTAGTAGCAACATCACACCCTCGCCCTTAGACGTTTCTGTCACTCGTGCCTAGGAACAAAAGGGGGCATGAACCCACTATCTAGCATAAATACCCTCTCTTGGAGATACACACAATCACTTGGTCAAAGTAACTACGCACATCGGAGAGCATGGAAGAACATAAATTACTCATATAAGAATCATGCACAATCTGAACATAACTTCATAATCCATCGGATCCCAGCAAACACATCACATAGCATTACAATAATCGATCTTGATCATGTTAGGCAGCTCACAAGATCATAAGACATGAAGCACAAGAGAGAGAGACTACCAACTAGCTACTGCCATGGACCCGTAGTCCAAGGTGAGACTACTCACAAATCATCCCGGAGGAAGGCATGACGATGAAGAGCCCTCCGGGATCGATCTCCCCTCCGGCAGAGTGCCGGGATCATCTTCAGATTGGACCCCGAACTAGGGTTTTCGGTGACGGCGCGTCGGGGTTGAGTTTCTGGAAAATAATGGCCGCCTCAACGTTTTTAGGGTAAAAGGCAATTTAAAGGCGTCGGAGGGGGCCGAGGTGAGGTCCCACGGGCAGGGGCGGGCCCCACCCGCGGGTGACCCCCAGGCCGCGGCAGGGGGGCGCCTCTGCCCTGTGGGCCTCCCCTCCGGCTCTCCTTCGGACTGGTACTTCGTCGTGGGAAATAAAAATTCCCCGTAAATTTTCGTCCAATTCCGAGAATATTTCCAGAAGTAAATTTCTGAAACAAAAAGACAACAAAAACAGGGAACTGGCACTTGGCATCTTGTCAATAGGTTAGTCTGACAAAATGCATAAAAATGATATAAATGACAGTAAAAGCATGTGACAATATCACAAAACTAGCATGGATCACTCAAAAATTATAGATACGTTTGAGACGTATCATCCACCCATTCGTATCTCTTCCTTTTCTTACTCGGTGATTGCCAATGTGATTTGGCTTTACCCTTTTTACTCATCCTAGAGCTGGTACTAGAGATACAAGTGCAACAACGATTTCAATATGTGGAAAAATATAAGAACTAGTGCATAAAACAAACAAAGACCAAAGACACATACCTAGCTGAATCCTTGGTGGCTGCGGCCGCTGCTGCTGTTGTGGCTTCCTGTTCTTCTCCTCCTTCGTATCCTTCTTCTCCAAATCCCATTGGCACTGGATTGGTGCAAAGCCTTTTTATATGCCCAGTCAAGCCACATCTTTTGCACTTTCGCTGCCTAATGTTTGTACCCTCTACAAAACTTCTAATTATGTTCTTTCTTGGCCTTCCAGGCGGTCTGGTCAGAACTGGAGGGCATAGCTTGTCCACCTTACTAGCACAAGTATGTTTAGACAATGAGATTGAGATGAAGCAAAGCATGTAACAAAAATTAAAAGACTGAGATTAACCAATTACCTTAATCGTCTTTTTCCCTCGCTCACGAGTTGCATGCAACTTCCAAAGACACCTTTCATCTGGGCAGTGAACCGTATACTTTCTTCGCTCACTCTTCTCAATGTTAAAAACATTATTGCTCTTAATGCAGAATGTTTGAACGACTTTCCGAAGTTCAGACACATCTTTGAATCTTGTACCTACAGCAAGATTAGGACTATTTATGTCCCACTCAAGCGCTGGCATGTCATCGCCATCGTATTCATTTGGAATCATGTCAACATTCACCTCCTCCTCGTCAGAATCATCGTTTACAAATGGAACGATCACTTGTTTGCTAGACTGATCCACAGGATCAGGAAACATCTCCTCATCTTCATCATCGTTGCGAGGTACGGCCTCATCGTGCAACTCATCATCGTCGACATGTTCCTCTTGTTTGCTAGACCAATCTGCAGTGGTCCGACTTCCACTTCCAGTAGGTTTAGACTGATTGGCCGGCCTATGAGGAGTGTTTGGGCGCTCAGTATTAGCACTACTGGAATTCTGAACAACCTGGCCATTAAACTTTCCCTTTGGCAACACTCTATGATTCTAAACCACTTTTATTGCAATTTTACCGAAGCGGGTACTTATGTTCTGAACAAAAATAAGCCCAACCTCGTCGTCAGTTCGTAGTGGGATATATTCCCTCAAAAACATTATCCCAGTAGCAAACCTCAACGGTATAATATTTTTCCCAAGGGAATATTGCGCACATGGCAAACAACAAATCGTTAAACGAGTAAGTCCTTTCTACCACCAGCTGATACCAGAAGGTAGTAGTATTACGACCATCCAACAAGACATTATCCATCTTGACTGCCAAACGATGGGTAGTGCTTGGATCCATCTTACTGGACGAAAATGAACACAAAATAAATGCATTAAGGTCTAATTCTAGTGGTACCTTACTAGTTACATAACACAATCGAGAGTTGGACATTGATCAAAGAGTTACCGATCAACAATCCAAGAGTTACCATCTGATCCCGGCTTGACCCAGTCCATGTCGCCGGGCCAATCACTGCTCGCGTCCCCGCAGCTGGACATTAATGCGTCCTTGCAGCCCCTCTCAAGCTGCCGCAGATACCAGCAAAGGTGGGGCGGTGGCGGTGGTGGCTGTGGCCGTGGCTGCTGGGAGCGGGGGTCGGATCCAGATTCAAAATCAGGGTCGGGGTGATTCAAAAGGAGAAGTCCGGCCCCACTCGTCAGGCCAAGTAACGGTGGTCGGGGTGATTCAAAAGGAGATGTCCGGCCCCACTCGTTAGGCCAAGTAACGGTCAAACGAGGTTGACCAGACGGAAACGGCCATTCGGCCGGCTTGCTCACCTCGAAAGAGCGAAGTGGGGCAAAGGCGAGGACAACTAACGAAGTAGGGCTAGAACGAGGAAAACTAAGAGAAGTAGGGCCGAGAAGTAAAAAACCCTTAAAGAAAAGCCCCTGCAAGTTAGATTTATCATATCTTTTTACCTCTTCGGCCAAATTCAAATATTTTTATATATTTGAAATCCTTAGAACCAGTAGAATATTTCTAGCATTTTAGTTTTCTGTTTTGATAAGTTTAAATTTATTCAAATTTCAAATGTGATATTTGAGTAAATTTGACATAACTTTAGTTTGAAAATAGATTTTTGAGTGAATCTAATTGTATTAGCTTTGTCTAAAAGCCCTCTGTCCAGTAGAACCCTTTCTGGTTTTTATGAAAAAACAGTTTGCAGCATTGTTTTAATTAATTGTTGTGGATGCCTTTTTTGGGAATTTAAAAATAGCTTATTTATTTCTAAATTACATTTTTGGGCCTTAAGACTTCATGGATGTTTTCAAAAATAGAAAATATAGTTGGTTTAATTATTGTGTTTTAAAATTAATTTCAGGCATATCATGTATTTTTGTTTGATTATTTTTCTTGTATATTTATTCTTGCCTTGTGTGAATTGTTTAGATTATTCGGAGAGTCCAGAGAACGTTTGCAATTGTTGCACCTGCAACTCCTGCCAAGGCAAGTGATGCTCACACATGAAATTCCTAAGTATTTTGTTATGCATTGTAGTTTTTTTTAAGTAGAATTGCATGTCAATTTTTATTACTATGCTATGCTAGACATGTTTAGTATTACTCCAAATATTTCTAAGTGTCTAGCACCTATTTGTTAACTTAGTAGATATTAACATTGCTATGCTGAAAATTTGTTTTATAAAAGTTGGTAATGAAAATTCTACTAAGTTAACGAACCACCTGGGTGGATGTGGTATGTGGATGGAGGTTTATAGTTGAGTGGCTACTCGGGGCCATTTCTATGGTGGTTTTCACCCGAGATGCTCAATTGTGGACGGCCACCCAGGGACAAAGAGATTGAAGTTGCTCCAAGTGAAGATTAGATTCCGTGCAGCCAGTAGTCATATGGGCTCTGGCTTGACTAAGTAAGTTGCATGGAACCGGCCCGACTTGGCAAGCAAATGTAGTGGATGTAGGAGGGAACGGGTCAAGACGGCAGTGGTCGGGGAAATGCTTCTGAAAGGTCTCGTCTCAATCTTCTCCTTTCCTTTTCACTTCAAGAAGGGTCAAGGTCAGAATGGGCTGATTGAGTCAAGTGGTGAAAGTGCACAACCTGTCGAGAGTGTCAAACTAAGTACTTAGCCGTGTCCCCGTTACGGACAATTTTGAGTATCGGAGCAAGGATGTCAACAAGAGATCTCATCATTCCAACTTCTTAAGTAAAATTTTGATGAACTTGTGTGTGGAGATATTCCTGGATTTGTTCCATGGAATGATCTTATAACTTTTTGAAAAGCAAAGTGTTGGGAAAGATAGGATAAAGTTGGCTTTACGCAAAAATAGCCTTGAACTCCACCAGCCAAATATGCATATAGTTAATAGAAGTTTTTGCCTTATGAGTCCACAACTATCACTTGCCAGATCCATACAAATGATTCTGACCAATTTTTGGCTGCAACACTTTTACTGTTGCAGGTTGTTCCGACGATGAGTGAGGACTCGCTTAAGGGTTCCGAGTCTACAACCAGCATGTCTTCGCCTGTGGCTACATGAAGATTGGGACTCCATGCAATAAATTTTGTCTTCCGCTGTTATTTCTTTTTTATTGCTAGCTTATGCAATTTGTAACGAATATTTTGTTTAAGTACTAGATCAAGCATGTAATAATTTATACAATGTTGTGCTATTTCATCGTAAACTGTGTGTGCAAATGATTCGATCCAGGGGTTTGCACTATACACAGAGACTTGCCTATTTTTAAGTGCAGGTCTGCTACTGTAACAGCCCCAGTTTGGTACCCTAAAATATGGGCCAAATTTTCACTTTTTGCTTTGCAAACATTGCATCATGGCATCCATTTAAATTGTTAATTTAAAATAAAGCAAGTTTGGAAAGCAATTAAAGGGAAATAAATCCAAATCCCAAAAATCTCCAACCTCAATGCAATTGCTCAACTTGGTGAAACCAAATTAATTTGAACTTCCAAATTGTTCAGGAAGTTCCAAGTTTAAGTGGTATAACCATTTGTCAAAATCCAATTATTGACAAGCAAAGATATAAAATTGAGAATCCAAAATTGGTTCAAATCAAATCCTAATTTTGAACCCAAGTTACACTTTCCAAAAATTCAAAATAAAATTATGGGGAGCTTCCTTAATATATTAGGAGCCTCCATGAATATTTTCACTATTTTTGGACATGTTTAAGTATTCCAAATAAATACATTTTTGGAAGTTATTAAAATTGCCATATTCAAACACTTGAACAAATGTGGAATCAAAACTTTTTATTTTGCCACACAAATTTTTGTGCAGCTTCTAGATGATATGGGAAGCCAACATGAATTTTTCTAGAAATTACAAAATTGTTCTAGGGCCTCAATAAAATCCCCAATGTGATTCTGGTTTTAAACTAAAAAGGAAAAGGAGGGAAAAGAATAAAGATCTGACGGGTGGGCCACCCCTGTCAGCCTCTCCTCTCACCCTCTTCCTCACTGTGCCGGGACGGCACTGTGCCGCCCATGCCGCCCTGCCGGTCGACGCCGCGCCCATGACGCCGGCCCCCCTTCTCCTGTGCCGCGCTGGAGGATAAGGAGGACGCCCACGACGCGCCCTGTCCCTCTCCTCTCCTTTCCCCCTGCTCTCCCCCTCCGAACCCTAACCCTAGAAGGAGCTCCCTGTCCGCCGCTCGCCGCCGTCACAGATGCCGTCGATTCCGGCCGTTCCGGAGCAAGTCGATGCCGCCGTCATCTCCACCTCGCCGAGCTGTGCCTCCCCGCTGCAGGAATCGGCCTGGGGGCGCCGCAATCGCCGTCGCCGTCCAATCCCCTCCCGCTCCGGCCGCCTCCGTCCGAGCACTGTCACGTCGCCGTCCGGCCACCCCGGTCCTTGCCGTCCCCTCCAACGCACTCCTGGTGAGCATCTGGTCCTCGGAGACCTTCCCCCTCCTCTCCCCGCTCTCCAGTTCGCGGTAGTCGCTTTTCCTCGACTCCGGCCGCCGCTCGGCGCCGTCGTCCTCGCCACCCCGATGACCAACAAATGACGGCGCCGCCCGTTCGGGGTTCTCCGTAGACGGGCGCGTCGAACGCGCCCCGTAGCCAGTCCCTGCGCCCACCGTGCCGTCGAGGGCCTACTCGCCATCTCCGGCGGTCACCGCGCGTGGTCGCGCCGGTCGTGACGCGCCCGGTCAAATCCTTTCCCGGCCTGGAACCGGCCTTGGGCCGACCCGGAGGCCGGAGGCCTCGGGCGCCTGCCCGGCCGTTTGCCCAGCCTGGGCCGGCCAAAGGCTGGCCGCCTCGGGTGCCTGCCCGGCCCCTGGCCCGGCCTGGCCGGCATGAGGCCGGCCCGTCTGCAAATTTGGGTTTCTTTTTATGAAATAAAAGCAAAATAAAATATTTAATATCTTTTTAAATAATGCTTCAAATTTTGCAAATACAATACCAATTTGATCTGGAAAACAAACTCTACAAGATAGAATCATTGTAATTATCTTTTGAGTTTATATTCTTGCTGTTATCTAAGATTTCCTAAAATGGTATAAATAATACCTAATTTGGAAAAAATTATAATTCGATAAATATTTAACCAAAAATTATGAATAAAATATCAAAATGACCAGGGCCTCAAATGCTATCAAACCATGCTAAAATCACATCATGATCTCAATTATTTATTTGATGTTATTCATAAATTGGTTAAAAGAATTAAATTCAATTAATTTTTATTTCACAATTTAATCATCGATACTTGGAAATTCACAAATGAGGTACCAAAATGATCGGAAGAACAAAACCTATTTAATTATATCATGTTCATGCATATTTGAGCCACTTCTCTAATAATGTAATAATCTATAAATAATGTGGTCACTAAGATAAATATGGGGTTGTTTCCAAATATTGCACTAAATATTTGGAACTCCATTTAATTTGTTAAATAAATTAAATGTTGATATTTATGCATGAAATTGTCATGTCATCATGTGATTGTGCATTGCACCTTGTCCTCATGTGATTTATTTGTTCTTTGTACTTCTTTTGGGTATCGATAGATTCCGGAGTTGAGGTCACCCCTACCTTTCCCGACGAGCCGTACTACACGCCCCAGCAGCAAGGCAAGAGATAACCTAACCTTCTTGGCATCTAGCATCCTACTGTTTTAATAAACTTATTTTATCCATCAGAATATTGCATGCGATTCAAATGTCACTTTTGATCAAGTACTATAGTATCCTATGAATGCATGGTTTTCCCCGAACCATCACATGTTTCCCCTCCTATGAACCCTAGGATTGATGTGTTGGCCGGTGACAGAGATATAATTGTGGTATTTTATATGCTTAGCTATGCTTAGCCATGCTTAGTTAAATGCTTTATTGTCCATTGATTTAATTCCATAATGATGATGTTGATGGAATGTTTCGGACATGGCGGTTACTTGAGATGCTTAATTAAAATGCTAAAAAGGCTTGGGTGAGTTGCCATCGAGGATGGTGTTTTGCCTCACTCTTGCCCCTAGGTGCGATTTCCTTACCTCTTGAACCAAGACGAGCGTGCTGCCATTCGTGGGTGTATGGGCGCCTTACTAACTGAATAACTTGTGCGGGCGTATCCAAGGGTACTCTAGTTCGGTTTTCCATTTGCGTGTGAGTGGAAAAAGAAAATGTTGCGGGGGATTTGTGTTTAGGACGTGGAGATGGGGGCAGGGGCTGAAATAGGCTGGGTAAACTTGCCCAGTCGCCACAGATGACTCTTGGATAGTCTCACGCGAGGTAAAGGTTTAACCGCGCCCGCTCGTCGGCCTTCCCCGGAAGAGGGCCAATCAGGTGAGCCGGACGGTACCAATGGGTAAATTAGTACACCCCTGCAGGGTTAAATCTTTTCGAAAAGCCGTGTCCGCGGTTATGGATGACTTGGGAATAGACGATAAGATCATAGAGAACCTTAACCTAATTGATATGGCAGCTAAAGGTTGCATAATCAACATGTGATAAAGGTTCATTTCCTCGAGGGTGATTCGAGGGGGTGCCTTGGTGGTGATGAGTGATGATTCTTGGTACTACTTGGTTCGACGAGAACCGAAGGAAAATGTTACTCTCTTATCCCTTTTCTAGAAAATATTCTGAGTAGTCGATGCCATGGGTCTTTTTATATCTTTTAAATGAAAATCTAGCTTTATGCAAAATAGCTACATTATATAGCTTTAGAGACTCCGTCAGCATTGGGCCTATATCGACCTACTAAACTTGCAAGTACGTCGTACTCAGTCTCTCTTTGCTGCCTTTATAACTTGTTTCAGAGGAGGACGACACCGAGCAGCTATTTGGTTTCTTCGTGGACGTCAACGAGTAGTTCGGGGTTCCCAGGTGGCAGCTTGGGACTGTGGAATAAGCTGGCTGGGATTCGTTTATCTGCAGGCCTCTTAGGCCCTATATTTGGATCTTGTTGTTAGACAACACTACCCGTTTCCGCTTGATGTACTGATGGATCTGTGATCCCTTTTGGGTGTAATATTTGTATCTTTCTCATATATGAGTTGCTATATGAATCTTTGTGTCGTAGAGTCTGTGATGTGCCAGTTGTTCCACAAGTCTTGATCTCTGTTTTATACATTGATAGCTATGCCAGTGTTTATGGCACGATCGATGTGTTGCATGGGAGCGGTAATTCCATGCCCTTCGATTGTGTAGCATAGCCTGTGGGTTACATAGCCTCTCTGTATAATTCCGGGGTCGGGGCGCTACAACTACATTGGTGTTATGTGTTTGCTTGATAAGCCTAAATATTCCGTACTGAGAGGGAATACTTCTTGTGCATCCAACTCTGTGAGCCAAATATCTTTGCCATTTGTGTCCACCATACCTACCTACATGTGGTATTTCCTTGCCACTCCAACTAAATTTGTCATGTGCTACCTTTAAAACTTTCAAAATTTTCCCTTTTGTGTCTCTGTTTTTAAGCTCATGAGGAAGCAGTAGCGAAGCTAGATATAACCTGTGACAAGCAAGGTCATTTCCCCCCTTTCACCCAGTGAGGATGGATTACGTGCTCAGTTGAATTTGCCGAGAGCTGCCTTAATCGAAATATAAATATAACCCACCATTCTCCTCCGCACAGTGTAAACCTGAGAAATCAGTCAAACATTGGTTAGTGGTGAAACAAAGGAGAACGAGGAGTGACCTCATTCCTCTAAGTACCAACCGCTCTCAAAAGTCTAAAAGCTTTGCTTGGAACAGGGGACTAGCTAGTTTCTTTACTGTGGAGTCATTGACGAAAGCATGCATATCTCAAAACTGTTTTACTTCTGTTCAAAAAAAATAATTAAAAGCTCTAGCACAAGACTAATCCCTGCTTCCCTCTGTGAAGGGTCTTTCTTTTACATTTAATTATGTTGAGTCAGTTTTTCTTCCCCTTCTTTACCTCTCATGCAATCACATGGTGTCAACTTTGGTTCAAGTTTTACATCATGTTATCTTTATGTCTAACCATGAAAACTTTATATTGACTTTATCTTGAGATAAACAAGTTGCAAGTTGAAGCTTTTGCTGAAAACTTAAATCTTCCTTTGTGTTGGTCAAACTCCTTTGCCGAAAGAATATTGCTTTGTGAGATATCAATCATTGTCAGGTGACTTTTAGGTCTCCAAAGTACTCTTTTCTAATAAATTCTTGTTTAGATGTTACACCTAGTTAATCATTGTTTGTTTCATTCAATGAACCATTGTCTTGGATCACTTCATTCAGATCGTGTGTTTTACATTATTATTTGATCAAGATTGTGTTAGTTGCATGTCTCCTAAAAAATTATTCTGTTATCATTTACCTACTTGAGGACGAGCAGGAATTAAGCTTGGGGATGCTGATACGTCTCCAACGTGTCTATAATTTTTGATGTTCCATGCTTGTTTTTATACCATTGCCACTTGTTAATATATTCATTATATGGATTTATTGGACTAACCTATTAACCCAGTGCCCAGTGCCAGTTTCTGTTTATTATGTCTGTGCATTGCAGAAAATGTTCAAAATCCAAAGTGCTCAGAAAAATCTGAAAAAATTACATAAATTCTTTTTCGCCAGAAGACCCCGAGAGCCAGAAGGACAAGTCCAGGGGAGGAACACAGCCTCCAGACGCCATCCTTATCATGCTCTGATACCACATGATAAGGATCCAAACCTGCGGATGATCCTATGATTGTTGTCCCGATCTTTCACAGCGAATCCACCGATAGGAATCTTCCAATAACGATGATGATCATCACCTGAAGGTGAGGAACGAATCCAGCAAGCAACGTGGAGATAAACACCACGCCTCAAACCTGAGCCTGATAATCCTTGATGAACACAAGAACCCTCACAGCAATCTCTATTATAATCTGATAAACGGCATCGCCGTCCCCGGAGGGAAGCTTCACCAATGGAGCACAAAACTATAAGTGTTTTTGACTAATGAATTGAACTCCTCAAACCTAACTCGGCCAGCTCCTTATATGGATGAGGTGGGCGTACTGTAGCGCCGTACTGTAGCTACAATACTGACCTAGTTGGGGCGCCCCACTAATGGGCCTAGCTAGTTCGGTTGGACAGGCCCAAACCGAACACTTATTAAAAATAACAAAGACATAAATAAAATTACAATTGACAACTCTAGCTTGGTGGAGTCCTGAAGTTAGGCTGCACCTCCTCTGTCGTGCCCATATCAGGTGCGATGCGCTGGAACCCGCAAGGCATATAGCGTGGAAGTTAAGCAGAAACAGAGGGCCAGGGCGGTCAAAAGGAACTGCTCGCATGCCTCGCCGGTCACTGCCGCCCTGCATTCCCTCCACGTCTCGCCTCCTGCATTTCCTCCAACTGTGTTTACCGAGTGGCACACGGTTGCCGAATGACAAATGGGCCCGCAGGAACATTGCAGTAAAAAAATCCGGTATCGCAGTAGGAACGAGCAGTAAAAATCATTGATCCGAAGGCTCTGGGTTATCCGGAGGCTCCGGGTATGATACGAATATTTTAAATTTGGCAAAATCAAATATTTCTATATAGTTTCGCTATACTTGTCAAATTTAAATGGATATATATATATATATGTGTGTGTGTGTGTGTGTGCGAAAAATGTATAGTTCAAATTGTTTCTGGTATAGCTTGCTTAAATATCTTAAAACTAATTTTTCCGGAGGGTCCGGGAAACCTCCGATTTTATTTTTTGTTTAAATATGCAATATTCCATTATTAATAGTTGATGAAAGGTTTTTGTTTTCAATTATATCATGACATTTATCACATAATATTGCTCGTTTGATTTTTCAGGTTTTTATAATTAGATTTATCAAAGCAAGTGACTGAAGTTGCATCGTGACAAGTATGCAACCTCACAAAAGCCTGACTTTTTCATGTAATCACCAAAGTTTGTACTGCATTACATAATCTCTTCATTGTATGGAGTTACCTTCCTATCTGGAGCTTCATTCAGCACTAACAAGCAGACATACACCTTAATTTGTTTTTTAATACTTTTGATTATATTTAACATTTTCTACACGAAACAATATCCGGAGTGCATGGACTTAATCGGACAATCCGGCTACTGATCGTTTGGCGGCAAAGCCAAAATTTTGGTTCCAATTTTGTAACGGGGAGGGGATTTTTCCCCATTTGCCGCCCCAGCGGCCCCTCCCACTTTTCAAACCCCTAGCCTCCGCTGCAAATCAAGTACCCTCGCCACACTCCTCCATTCCGTCGCCGCGGCTGCAAACCCCTCGCCGATGCTGCAAATCCCTAGCTCGCTGCCGCTTTAAATATGTATCCTCGCCGCCCTCCTCCATTCCGTTGCCGCCGCTGCAAATCCCTAGCTCGCCGCCGCTGCAAACCCCTAGCTCGCCATCGCTGCTGCAAATCCCTAGCTCGTCTCCGCCCCTGCAAATCCCTAGCTCGTCGCTGACTCTGCAAATCTCTAGCCTCGCCGCCCTCCCCTTCATTGCTTCATTGCCACTGCTGCAAATCCCTAGCCTCGCCGCACTCCTTCATTCCGTTGCCGCCGCTGCAAATCCGTAGCCTTGCCGCCCTCCTCCTTCATCCCGGTATAGTTCGTCTGTACAATTTGTTAAGCACATGTTCATTAGTTATTTTTCTAGCTACTTATAGAGTTATAATTAGTTGTCATTAGTTATTTTTCTACTTCATAGCTACTCCTGCTCAAACAAATGACAGATAAATTAACTTACCAGTGACAACAAGTACCTTTGTTCATATATATATGCACATTTTCTATTTTCTAATTCTTTCAACTTAATGAAAAGGATATGACAAGCCTGGTATGCAAGATTAAATGTAAAAGAAGAAGGATCTTTGTCTGCAAGAGTGTCACCGCAAGTGCGTGGTAATAAAACAAGCCTCTTCCCCATACACTTTCTGCTTCTTTATTTTCTAATGTAACATAAAATTTGTGGTCTGTGTTTTCAATATAACAGATTGTACCATGGACATCTCGGCGGGCGTTCAACGAGTTAGTGCACGAGGAGCTTGTGTTGTTTCGTGCCCTTGGGAGCACATACAACATTCATGTCGAAAAGGACTAAGCAAGACCCACTTGCATGGCAAACAATGAGAACAGTTCATCACCAAGAAAAATTTCAGCGAGGGGGACATGCTAGTGTTTACCATGACAGCACATCCCACCATATCCGTTGCCATTGTAGACAACAAAATCATAGTTGCCCAAAGAGTTAGCCTCAACAACCAAGAGAAGAACCGTCTCGTTCAACTTCTACTAGTAGGAGCCTATGTTGGAATTCCTTTTGTGACTCGCTTGACGAGCACAAATTTGAACATACATGATATCGTATGTACCACAGGACCGCCTCTTTCATGCCTCCCAAATTTCCTAAGTTAATATTCAGGAAAGCGCCTCTGCCTGGCGTATATATGACATAGTTATGTTATCGTTGGTGCACAGAAACTACCTAAGGTGATAGCAGAAGAGGCTGGCATACCGGCTGAGGGCAATGGAGGACTGCGACTTGGAGCAGCAGGGGCAACCGTCATCATCACGTACAACATGAAAAGTGACGGCCGCATTGACTTTGACAAGCTGGGGTGGAAGAACTTCATGGAAGGCAAGAATTTTGTGAATGGTCAACCTGTTTTGATCATTCTTAGGAAGACCTATGACCTCAGCTTGGAGCTCCTCATTGAGTTACATCTCATATAGAACTAAATCTAGCTATGTAGTTTGTAAAGCTAAAAAAAGCTATGTAGTTTGTGGTTGGAGAGAGATCACATGTTATTATATATATGTATGCTACCAGTTGGTTATGCTTTATATGTATCACCAATTGGTTCAGGTTTTATTGATGCAATCCTGATTTATTCCTGCTAACATAGCATTACCAAATACTCCGACCACCCGGAAAATGACCAGGAGGGCATGCATATTCTTCCGCATGGGCCGGAAAGAAAACCCGGACATTCCGCAGCCTAACGATGGCCAGCAAATGCAGCCGTCTGCAAAGGATTATCATTACAGACGATTGCTATTAATTGTTGGCTGCCTCTGATGTTTTCCTTATTCAAGACGGTACTTATTCACGGTCGTCTGAGGGTTCTTCGCATCACAGACGGTTCCTGGAACCGGCTCTAATGGAACCACACATTAGCGACACTGAGCTGGAGATGGTATGAATAACCGGTTGAGGTGAGGCCCTGGGGCCGTCTGTGATGTGGGGTTCTGTACTAGTGTTGCCTAATTCCAAAATCGCTCCTCTCCTTGTCACACGTGTCTATGTGCTCCTCTCCTTCCTGGAGTCGCTTCCCATCTCTCATCTACCCGCCTCACCAGCAAGCGCGAAGAAGACGTTGTAGAGAGGATAGCGTCGATGCTGTAAGGAGCGGCGTCCGTCACTATTGGAAGCATCGGTCGCCGTCAATGGAAGCATCAGGAGGCCAAGAAAGATCTTCTTCCGCCTGTCCACCCACACTTTAGTGGTAAGCTCTCTACCCAATACATCCCTAGAATCATATCATATCCTTGAACACTAAAAATCAGAATGAATTGGTAAAGTTGTTCCCCTGGCAGGACCATTGAACATCTGGAGCAGCTTGATCTACCAGGGAATGCCCACCATCGGCCAAAGTTACCCGAACTACTGGACACTAGTATAGAAATCACTAGCCGTGGCGCACCAAAGTTGTATACCCGTGACGCAGGGCCTGTGCAACTGATTACCACGCCACGGGTAATTGCTTAGCCGTGGCGCACGGCCGTGGTGCGTCATTGGTAACTCCATATAGGCGTGGCGCACGGGTGAGATGCGCCACGGCTACCTATTTCTGAAATAAAATAAAAACCAGAGCAGGATTCGTGCTCGGTCGTGTCGGGGCTTCGTATTCGTGCTCGGCCACCATCGGTGAGGGGGGTCGGAGGGGAGGCTTCGCGCCGGTTGAGCCCAGGCCGAAGGGGCCTCGCGTCGGTTGCTTCGTGTTGGGCACAAGGGACCTCGCATCGGCCGTCGGCTGCGGAGGCCTTGGCCTTTCCTCGTCGCGGGAAGCGTTGGCCGCAAGGGCACGCGCCGGCAGCCGCGATGGGCTCAGCACGCCTCGCCCTGTCCTCGTCAAGCCCGTGCCGGCCGTCAGCGTCTCCTTGTCGCGGGGGCCTTCGAGCACGCGCGCCGGCAGCCGCTTGGGATCTGCGCGCCTCCCCCTCTCCGGCTGTTGTCGCGCCGGCCGTCGTGCGCGGGGGCTTCGATCCTCGTCGTGTGGGGGAGGGCAGGGAGGAGGAGAGTTGAGGAGGAGAGAGATCGCCGGGCACGGGGGCTGCGGACCTCGACGGGGGGCTTCATTTTTGGATGAGCAACGGAGGGAGGAGAGAGGAGCGACGGAGGAGGGAGGAGAGCGCAACAAGGGGCTTCGTTTAGGATAAGGAGAAGGTGAGAGAGCGACCGTGTGTGTGTGGCTGTGGTTTGGATAAGATTGGTGTACAGTTCGATCGGATCTGAGAAAATAGCCGTGGCGCATGGGTCTAAGGTACGCCATGGCTAAGTTGCCATAGAAAGTGGCACTAGGGCCCACAACTACCCGTGGCGTAGGGGTAGGTCGTTGCGCCACGAGTATTCCGCTACCCGTCGTGCATATTTATTGGGCGTGCCACGCGTACTTATGCGCACCCCGGCCGCTCAGATTCCAGCTTAGACGTGGCGCAGCACGCCAGGTTGTGCGCCATAGTTAAGTGCTTACCCATAGCGCAACCCCTTCTGGTGCGCCACGGATACTTACCCGTGGTGCACGACCTGTGTGGTGCGTCATGTCTACTTGTCTTACCTATAAGCATTTTCGTGCTAGTGGGAATGGTGACAATTTTCAGTGCCAATTGTTGCATAGTTTCTACACGGACAAAACTTCCTGCACTGCCCAAATCAATAAGGAGAAGAATTTGTTTTCTATTACATTCTCCGTGCAATCTGATACTCTTATTTGATTCGATTCCTACTAAGGCACAGGGGATATGTGAATTAGTATCTCCTCTTCACTTGTCAATTCCTCTTCTGCTTTAGTGTTAGAGGATCCCACGTGCAAGAACTCTAGAAACTCTTCAATGACATTTAGGGGCACACTCTTGTTGCACTTGTGACCCGACTGATATTTGCCGCCACAAGTGAAACATTGCCCACGAGCTCTTCTCTGATCTCTAAGAGATTTCATGGTCATCGCATTGAGTTATAGTTCCGGTTCTATCCTTCGTGGCCTTCATACCCATCAACAATAGAGGAAAAAAAAACCTTTCATGGATAGCCATTTCTAGAGCAAGCTTACTTGAAATCATTTTGTAACGATTGCTTGAATAGATTTTACCTCCTCTAACAGTTCCTCCTGTTTTTCAGCAAGAGCTAACGCAACATCAACTTTCGAGGATTATACAATCTAATATCTCTTTAAATATCCTTTTTCAAGCCTCCAACAAACTTTATAACAAAAAAATCTTCATCATAATTGAAAAAACGTATGGTCGACTACGGGGGGGGGGGGGGGGGGGGGTGAATAGGCGACTACCAATTTTAATTCATTTTCATTTAATTAGGTTTTTAGCAAGGTAAAAACAAGTTATCTAGATGTGAAACTAGATGAACAACCCTAAGAGATAAGATACAAGGAACAAGTAAAAGCGCAACGGAAAGTAAAGGATAGAAGTCACCGTAAGAGGACACAAGGAAATGATTCCCGTAGTTCCTTACCAAGGGAAGTACGTCTACATTGGAGAGGTGTGGAGGCTCCTTGGCCCTCCTACAAGCACGTCCGTGCTCACCCTATTCTTCGGGTGCTACTCCCGTGAGGGAATAACTCTTTCCACTATGAGGTCGACTTGAAGGCGTTGATCAAACCTTTACACCAAGGTTGGGGCTCTCCACAATGAGTTGGAGACTCCCAACAATGTCCCGGAGCTCCTCACAAACTATGAAGCTCCGAAACCCACACTTGCTCCTAGAGTTCCCAAGAAACCCTAAGAGCCTACAAGATCCAAGATCCACAAACAACAAGTGGGGGGATTCAAAATTCCTTCGGTGGAAGGCTAGATCTAGGTCTCCTACTTCACTCCTCAAAAGATCAACAAAATTGGGGCGAGGGAGTGGGAGATCTAGGCAATTTTAGCTTGGGCTCATTAATGGAGGAGAGAGAGTAAACTTGAGCTAGAGCCTTAAAGACAAAGGAGGGAGAAGCCCTCCTTTTATACTCCTCTCCTCCAAAGGATCCGTTGGGGGATTCTGCTCCACTGCAGCGGTACTACCGCCGCTCCTGGCGGTAGTGCCGCTGCACGCTTCAGTTGACCAACTGGCTCCTTCTGCCAGGAGGGGTCCACCCCGCAGCAGCGGTACTGCCGCCGTAAGGTGGCGGTACTACCACTGTGGGCAAACAGACGACCCTCCTGGCGGCACTGCCAGCCGAGGGGAGCGCTCATGAACCCAGCAGCTCATGGCTCATAGAGAGCCTCCCGGGCGGTAGTGTGATATCCCACAAGTATAGGGGATCGCAGTAGTCTTCGCGAGTAGTGTAACCCAATTTATTGATTCGACACAAGGGGAGCCAAAGAATACCTAAAGGTCTTTGCAGCTGAGTTGTCAATTCAGCCACACCTGGAGAAGCACAAGTAACACAAGAGGGGTGAAAGTAGCAGTGATTTGAAAGCAGTAGTAAAAGTAACACGGAAGCAATGATGGTGAAAGATGGACCAGGGCCGAAGGGTTCACTAGTGGCGTCTCCCCATAATATCAAAAATGCATATGATGGGTAAACAAATTACAGCTAGGCAATTGACAAGATTATGACACAAAGTTAATCTAGTTATAACAAAGTGTTCATGGTAATATTCATGTAGGCATCACGACAAAGAACAAAGACCGCTGAATCCAACTGCATCTTTGTCTAAAAAGTCCACCGTAGGATCGTTATCCAGTCTGTCACCCATCGATATTAAGTTGCAAGCAACAGAAATTTGCATTAAGTAAAGCGCATGAAGTAAGCAATATTAAATATCAAAATAGACTTTAACACCGCTGTTTTACCCTTAGTAGCAACAACACACCCTCGCCCTTAGACGTTTCTGTCACTCGTGCCCAGGAACAAAAGGGGGCATGAACCCACCATCTAGCATAAGTACTCCCTCTTGGAGATCTAAACAGTTAATGCATAAAAGGACTCCAACTTTAAATAAGTGGGAGAGGCCACAACACACATGCTCTCACAACTAGTGATTACACGTCTATATGATTGGAACGTTAGCAAGCATCCGCAACTACTAAACATTCATTAAGGCAAAACCCAACCATAGCATTAACAAACATTAAAGGTCCTCCTTCATCCCATACATCTCAAGATCTAACTCGGGGTTTTAGGTTTCTGTCACTCCGGCAAACCCAACCATTAGATCTATCAACATACAACAAACCCTAATATGTAATTCCATTAACCATTAGATCGGAGAGCATGCAAGAACATAAATTAACATATAAGAACCATGCACAATCTGATCATAACTTCATAATCCATCAGATCCCAGCAAACACATCATATAGCATTACAATAGTCGATCTTGATCATGATAGGCAGCTCACAAGATCATAAACATGGATGCACAAGGGAGAGATACTACCAACTAGCTACTGCCATGACCCGTAGTCCATGGGGGACTACTCACAACACATCCCGGAGGCAGCGATGGCAATGAAGATGGCTCCGGGGGCCGATCCCCGTCCCGGCAGGGTGCCAGAACAGGAGCAATCTGACCCCCGAAACTTGTCGGCAATGGCGGCGGAGCTCTGTATCGTAGTTGGGAAAATCCTTCGGGGGTTAGGGTTTTTTCGTCGGGGGTGATTTATAGGCCAAAGGGCATCGCGAGGGGGTCTCCAAGGGGCACAGACGGGTGCCGGTCGCGGCCCCCCTCTCACCCGTGGGTGGGACCCGTCCCTGGGCTGTGGGTCCCTCCCGAGGTCGCCCTTCTGGCTTCGATCCTTATTTCTTCAATAAAAAATCATCGTAAATTTTCGTCCAATTCCAAGAATATTTCCAGAAGTAACTTTCTGCAGCAAAAACAACACAAAAATAGGGAACTGGCACTGGGGATCTTGTCAATAGGTTAGTCCAATAAAATGCCTTGAAATGATACAAGAATATAGCATAAACATGTAATAATGATAGGAAACAAGCATGGCATGATACAAAAATTATAGATACGTTTGACACGTATCATAGTGCTGGCGGCAGTGCGAGCGGCACTGCCAGCCCTGGGGAGGAGCTCTTAAGCCCCAGCAGCTGTACTGCCGCCGGAGGCGGCGGTACTGCCGCTCAGGGCTCACAGAGCACCTCCCAGGCGGTAGTGCTGGCGACACTGCCAGCCCCAGGAAGGGCTCGCATGCCCCAGGCTTGGCGGTACTGCCGACGAGCACGGCGGTACTGCCGCCAACTGGGACTTCAAACCTGTCTAAAATCTGCACAAACTCACAAAAACAATATTAGATTTAAATTATTATGTTGTCATTAATACCAAAACATATTAGGGGACTAGATGCACTTTCAATCTCCCCCTTTTTGGTGTTGATGACAACATAATAATTCAGCAAGGTAAACATTAGGGAGAGGCTCCCCCTCAACGTGTGCATGTCAGGACATAGGTTAGAAACAACCATATGCACAACACAACGAGGATAAACCCCCCTGCAACATACATATGATGCAACAAGGAATAGAGAGACATAGCTTGTATGGATAGAAGAACTTAAACAAATAAGGGTTCACATGTCTCACACCATGCATAGACGAGGTTCACAAACATGATAATAAAAAGTTTCACAAGCTTAAAGGTGCAACTGAGAAGAACAAAAAAAACTTGTGACTCCCATGGCAAACACCCCCGGACAACCTAATAGATATCTTTCCCCCTTTGGCATCAAGACAACAAAAAGGAGAGATACCGATGCTAAACGTCCCAGCTCAAACGTCGGAGAGATCATCATTGCTTGGAGGGCGAGGACGACGGCGAGAGGAAATCTCCGGTTCTTCGTCTTCAGAGGACCACTGAAGGACTTGACCTGCGGAATCTCGAGCTTGACAACGGCCATAGGTAGTGATGCTAGGCTCCTGCACATCAACCACGGACTCTCCCGCATCACGACGACGCTGAATATCAACTTGTGATTCCTTGTGACCCTTGAGTTCATTATCATAATGGGCTTCCCACTAACGATGTTCAATGGACTTGTTAAGATTGAACACTTTCTTGAGAGCACGGGCCATCCAAGCAAAGCCACCCTTGGAGGGAGGGCGGGAGGGACCTCCTTCATCTTCATCCACAATAGTCTTACCCTTCGCCTTTCCACGACGGCCTTGTTTTGGGGGAGACGGAGGCTCGGTGTGATCCTTGATCCTAAGCCGCTTTTCCTTGTGAAGAATCCAACTGTCAGGGTCACTTAGTTCAACCTCGGGAAACTTCTCATCTCAAGCAGCCAAGATAATCCTCATGATGAGAGGTCCGTAGCAAGCATTCCTCTTACACACAATGACAGCCCACATCTCATGCCAAAGATAGTCCATAACATCGAGCTTCTTGCCTTTGCCCCGATTCTCATGCACGGCAATCAAAAGATCCTTGAGATAGCCCATAATCTCATCCAAATTTCCCACTTTGGGATTGATAGTTTCACGAAAGATACGGTGCAAGATGTCATAGGTGGGGTGGAGACCTTTAGAAGCACCACAGATGTATGTCTTCCAAAAATAGAGAGGCTCAGGTGCATCCTTGGGCTTCGACTTCACAGAGTAGTGAATGCAAATCCACTCATTATCAAAGTTAGGGGGAGAGCGCAAGAAGGTCCATGCTCCTCAAAGCCAAGTAGCCCCCCAACTTTATCCCATGTCATAGACAGCTTCTCGGTCTTGGTCATCCAAGTAATATTCTGCGTGGTCTCATTTGCAAAATGAACTGTGGCAAGAAACTGGCACACAAGGGTTTCATCAAAATTCTGAGAGAAAACCATAAGCGGACGAATACCCAACTCATCAACCAAACCCATAGCTTTGGAGAAATACTCCGGATTCCTTTCAATGTGACCCATGTTGATCGAATGTTGCGGCACCACATTCCCTGACGGCTCAGTCATCAACAACTCTCTGAAACATTGGGCTTGAAAAACTGTGTGAAAACGGGGATCATTGCCACGAATTGACGGTATGAGATGCATCCTTTCAACCACATAGGGATTCTCCTTCCTCCTCTCAACATAAAGTGCATCGAGCATAGTGCTAGCAGTATTTTACTTATTGGGAAGCTTCTTTGCGGTAGCCGGAAACTGTTTGTGGGGGTCAAACTCAGCCTCTAACTCAGCCTCAATTTCATCCACGGAACGAGGTTTCTTGTGCCCCATGGTCTTGGTGCGAGTTCTCGGACGAGAGCTACCCGAACATGTGACAAGCAATGGATAGGGAGGGAATATAGATAAGTATGCTCACAAACACAAGTCACATTGAGGAGGAAACATGGATGCGAGATTCACATGGAAACGGAAACCCTAGATGCATGAGAGCAACCCTAGGGAAGTTTCTATACAGATCTTGCAACCATATTTCCAAACCAAGGTGAGACCACCACTACCCCAACCTTACCATGGACAAAAAGAGGAACTCCTAGTGCATTCCCATCCATCAACTAGATGAGAGAGAGAGAGGGAGAGGAGGTGGTGGAGGAGCTCGAGGAGGCAACGGAGGGCAAGCCCCGGGGCCGGAGGAGATCCAATCCGGCGGCGGCAAGAGGGTGGCGGTGCGGGGAGAGAGGAGAGGGAGTTAGGGCGTGGTGGGGAAGATGGGATCTGAAAATCCCTTCCCCACCCATGCCCTAAAGGCCTCCTCGGTCACCCGCACTGGCGGTACTACCGCCCGATCCGGCAGTAGTGCCGCCACTGATACTGCGGCCAGGCGAGGGGTACCCCACTGACTGCGATTCCGCAGCAGCGGTAGTACCACCGAGCCCGGCGGCAGTATCGGCGCCTGGGCACACTGCCGGACCTGGGGAACTGCCGCACTGCAGAACTGTCAGGACAGTTCCACAATGGCGGTAGTGCCGCCAGGTCCGGCGGTAGTGCCGCCGACCTTTTCCGCAGCCAGCCAGAAAATTGTGTTTTAGAGCATTTTGAGGGAGAAAGGCTTGTAGGAACGAAGTGTTGGCATGGGATAGAAGGCGCAAACTATCATAGAATGGTACGACACTCATAATTGCAAGATGCAACTCGAAAAGCCAATTTATGAGTGTTTTTCCACAATACGCACATATTGACACATATAGGTCTAGGAAGATCCAAAAGAAACCAAAAGAATCAACTCCTTACGTAAGGAGGTCAGTGGCCGAAGCCACCATGTATGAGTATGGTAGAGTGAGACACCGCGAAGATATATCTTGGGTTCTCACTCAAAACTCATCTTTGAAGCACAATTTGTCACAAAGTGACTATAATACAAGATTTGTCTATTTGCGCATAATGGAGAGAGTGTTGGCTCATGAATTGAACTACACTCCCCCTATATCCATGCCTACATCTAAACTAGATAGAATGACTAACATGGGCATGTGCGATACGGTCACTCAAAGTTACTCGAATCCACGACATTTAGTTCATTCCTCAACTCTAGAAATCTTTGGACATCAAGGGCCTTCGTGAAGATATCGGCTAATTGATCCTTGGTGCCAACATACAATAGCTCGATGTCGCCTCGCTCCACATGCTCCCGGATGAAGTGATGACGAATCTCAATATGCTTCGTCTTGGCGTGTTGCACCGGGTTGTGGGCGATCTTGATAACACTTTGGTTGTCACAAAGAAGAGGCACTTTATCATAGGTGATACCGAAATCCTTCAAAGTTTGCCTCATCCATAGCAATTGAGCACAACAACTTGTGGCAGAGATGTACTCGGCTTCGGTGGTGGAGAGGGCAACTGTAACATCCCAAGATTTTCAAATTTTTGAAAAATCAGAAAAATCAAAAACTTTTTGAAAATTGTTATATTTTGTTTTGGAAATCCAAAATCATGCATGCATTCATCTTTTTCTTGGCTTGTTGCATTTGATTTTTTTTCAAAAAGTTGGAATTCTAATTCCACTTTAAACCCTATTTGAGAAAATGATAAAAAGGGGCCTATTATGCTCTCTTAAATATTTTGACTTTTATGGATGTATTTGATGGCCAAGCATAGTGCCAAAGTGTTCTATTTGCAAGAAGTTTCCTAAAAAGTATTTTCTCAAATTGTTTGAAAAAGATTTAAATATAATTTGATCTTGGTTTAAAATTTTGTGATTAATTATTTTGCCTAAAAACAGAAATAATTTTATCTATATTTTTTAAGTAAAATGCCAATTAAAGGCCATTTAAATGCCAGTGGCATTTTTGTAAATAAAAAGTGTGTAAAATATTTTCCAAATGAGTTATCCTAGTAAAGATTTATTTTATTACAATTTTTTACAAATTTATTTCATAATTTTTGGACTTGTATTTTAGAAGCTATTAAAATATTTCAGAAAAGAAAAAAAAAGATGACGTCATTGCTGACGTCATCCGACCTTCTCCCTCCCGTTCGTGGCCATCAATGGCCGAAACCGGCGTTTCTTCCCCCTCTTCAATCCTTCCATCAAGCCACCCCCTCCACCTCCCACGACGCCCCTCTTAACCCCCACCTCCTCCTCTCCCTTTGCCCCCTCCACTCGTCACCCAAGTCGCCACCGGGCTGCCCCAATCGAGCTCGCATCACCGCCATGTCTGTCGGCCGTTTTCGTCGATTCTGGTGAATTCCGGTGTCTGCGCGCCATTTCTTCCCTCCCCCTTCCTTATTTCTTCGTGGCGCACCTTTTTGACAAGTTTTTGCACCTTCCCGTGCCTCAGATCGACGCGGGCATCCTCGACCGTGCTCGGCCGCCGCCTCCATCGACTCTGGCAAACGATTGCGGGAGAACGAGGATGCCCCGCAAACGAAGACCTCGCCACCATGTTTCGCCTTGGCTCCTTGACCACCGTGGTGAGCTCCCTCTCCCCCTTCCCCTCTGGTTGCGCCGGAACGGTCGTGTCGGCCCACCGCCGCCGCCGCGCGGGCTAGGTTTCCGGCCAGCCGTGCCGCTCGGCCCAGGCCGATCCATTTCGGGCCGCTGGATCTTGATCCGACGGCCTCGTTTTTATGTTTTACCGAACCGGTACGGGCCAATTAGAAGCGGCCACGTCGCCCTATTCTTTTTCTGTTTTCTGTTTTTAGACAGAAATTCATCCAATCTTGTAAATTCCATATCTTTTGAACCACAGCTCCAAATTTAGTGATTTTGATGTCTACGGACTAAGAAAAATGAATAGAATCTAGTAGTATTTTTTTTTGTTAATTTTTGTATCGTGCATAAACTTGTTATTTGCAGAATGTTTATTAACTTGTTTAGGCTATAAAATGAGTTTTACAAATCCTTTTGAGTGAATCAAATTGCTATTTTCTTGTTTAGATGTCCTCTGTACATTAGCAATGTTTACCAAATTTTATAAAATGTTTTTATGTAGAAACATTAGAATTTGTGTTAGTACCTTTGTTTTAGTGTTTTGGATTTATTCCTATTAAGTAATTTAGGAAAAAATTGATTTTGTGGCATCATGCATATAGTACCACCAGAAAACAGAAAGTAAATTTACATGTGTGTTGTGGTAAATTTTGCATATTCGTGCATGGCATAATTTTTTTGTCACATGTGTGAATTTGTATGTTTATTTGGGTGTTTATATTTTTGTTAGATTATTCGGAGAGTCACGAAGACTTTGGTGGTTGCTACTCCTGTTCCTCTTGTTGCCAAGGCAAGTGGCACACTTGCATATTTTTGTCCTATTATTTTGATATATGCATGTTGTAGTATTACTTGAAAAATAGCATGATAGGTTTATTAGTATTGCTATGCTAAAAAAACATGTTTAGATTAGTTTCTCCCTCTACTAGATGGTCTAGATGCTCCTATGATAACTTGGTAGAATTATAGAAATGCTATGCTAAATATTGTTTTGTTAAAAGTAAAATTTCTACTAAGTTAAAGAACCTCCTGGGTGGATTTTGGCTTTGCTTGGTGGTTTATGGTTGAGTGGCTACTCGGGGCCATCTCTATGGTGGTTTTTACCCGAGATGCTCACTTGTGGACGGCCACCCAGGGACAAAGAGACCGATGTTACTCCGAGTTTTAGTTAGCTTACCGTGCAACCATAAGTCATATGGGATCTGGCTTGACTAAGTATGTTGCGTGGAACCGGCCCGGCTTGACAAGCAGATGTAGGGGATGTAGGTGGAACGGGTCAAGATGGCAGTGGTCGGGGAAATGCTTCGGAACGGTCTCGGCTCCATCCTCTCCTTTCCTTTTCACTTCAAGAAGGTCAAGGTCAGAATGGGCTGATGGAGTCTTATGGTGAACGTGCACAACCTCTACAGAGTGTCAATCTAAGTACTTAGTCGTGTCCCCGGTTACGGACAATTCTGAGCTGCTGGACGAGGACGTCAACGGAGGATCTCATCATTCTAATTTTTGTAAGTAAAATATGGAGGGTGAACCAGGGTAGTTGAGACAATGGTTGTCATACCATACTTGTCTCGTTTAGATGAAAAAGTGTTTGTAAAAGAGATAGGAAAAATTGGCTTTATGCAAATCAGCCTTCAAACTCCACAAGCCAATTATGCATATAGGTTATTAGAGTTTTCCCATATGAGTCCACAAAGTGTCACTTGCCAGTTCCAGTTTATATGGTTCTGACCCACCTTGTTGCAACATTCTTATTGTTGCAGGATGCTCCTACACTGTGTGAGGTTTCGATTAAGGGTTTCGAGTCTGCAACCAACATGTTCGCCTGTGGCACATGAAGATGATGGAGGCTCATTGCTAATTTTATTTCCACTGTGCTTTGTAAAACGCTAGCCTTGAGCTATGCAAGTTGTAATCTAATATTTTGTTTAAGTACTGGATCAAGCGTGTAATAATTGATGCATTGTTGTGATATTCATCGTAACTGTGTGTGCAAATGAATCGATCCAGGGGTTTGCACTATAGATAGGGATCTTGCCTATTTTTAAGTGCAGGTCCGCTACAGATGGTATCAGAGCACTGTGTTGCCTGTACGCCCAAAACCCTAAGTTTGGTTAGAAATAAGAAAGCCCATAGGACTAAAATTTATTTTCTCTTCGTCCAAAACTTTTCTGATGTCATTCTTGTAACCAACTTGTCTGAATTGCTTTCTATGTATCTTATCTTGTTGTAGATGACCCGCCTCATGGAAGCCATCAAGAAAGAACAGGAGATGACCATGACCCTGCAATGTGAGACTGAGTTTCCATGAGCACTTAACGATAACATGAAGAGCTTGGGATTTTTAGGAGAAGCTGTATGCAAAGGATTTCCTTTCATGGATGAAGGTCAAGAATACTGGTGGGTGCAACTCCATTTGTATAAGAGCAAGGACGATGACCACAAGACTGAAGGATGCTGCATGTTCAGCAACCCAATACTTCACACATCCTTCTTTGATTCAGCAAGAAGTGCAGTGTGGGAGGCCATCGAGTACCTTGGAGCAAGACTTCGTTTTAGACTTCACAACACCCAGAAGCACCTTGACGAACTCAAGAAAATGGGTGAAGAACTCGATGCACTCAAGAAGGAGATAGACTAGACCACCATTTCACTAGAATAATGAGTTTCCAATGGTGTATTGACCTACCAAATTGTGGTATGGCAGTATCATTGCTTTTGTTTTGCAAAACCTTGGTGTGATTTGCTTCCAAACAATTAGATCGGCTTTCGAAAGTTTGTTCTAAGTTTAGTGTTTTCATGTGTGATGTTTGCTAGATGTTGTTTGTAAGATGAATTGCCTTGATATGCTGTTTTGGATAGGAGTATTTCCTTTAGATCTGTCTATCTCTGATCATCCCTGTTAAAACCAAACCAGATGTCTCACCCGCATTCCAACTTCGACAAAAAGAGAGCCACCTTGAGCTGCCTTATGCATTGCAACTTCTCGAAGCAGCTCAGACTCGAATGACTCAAGTGATGAAAGAAAGTCAAGCCAACAACCCCAATAAGGAGTTAACCACAGTTATTCAACAATTGTTAAACAACCAGACTCAAATGGTGCAGCTGATGGCGAGCAATATTAACCAGTTATCACCGGATGATGTTGAGAACCAGGAGAATTTTCTGGCAGGACCTCGAGTATGCAAAAGTTGTGGAGAAATAGGACACCTGTCCAAGGAGTGCCATGATGAGTGTCCCCATTGTGAAGCAAGTTATTTGGATAAAGGATATTCCATAACCCAAGTCACTTGCTTTTTGTGTGAAGGAACGAATCACATTCCTACACAGTCCGGTTCTTCCTCTCCGCAACACCATTTTGTTGAGGGGTGTAAGGAGTGGAATATTGATGAGCAATCCCCTCTTCACTGAGAAAACCCTCCACGGTGTAGTTTTTGAACTCCGTACCATTGTCACTTCTAATCACCATAATCTTCTCTTGATATTGTCATTGAGCCATGTTGGTGAAGTCAATCACTTTTTGTTGAGTCTCGTTCTTCTTCTTGAAGAAATAGACGATGTGTACCTTGAGTAATCATCCACAATCACCAAACAATATTTCTTCCCACCAAGGCTATCATACGATAGTGGACCGAAAAGATCCAAGTGAATAAGCTCGAGAATCTTCGTGGTGGTGATGATGTTCTTAGCGGGATGTGGACTTCCATGTTGCTTCCCTAGGACACATGAGCTACACACACGTTCTTTTGAGAACTTAGTATCGGTTAGTCCAAGAATATGACCACCGCTTTGGAGTTTGGAGAGAGTTCTCATATTGGTGTGGGCTAGCCGGCAGTGCCAAAGTCAACCCACATCAACTTTAGCCATTAGACATGTCGCAACACTTGAGGTTTCCTTCGAGAAATCAACCACATACATGCCGTTCTCGACATGTCCAACAAAGGCTAATTTATGAGACTTCTTCCAAACAAGAATCACATTGAGGTCATCAAAGTAAACACCAAAACCATAAAGAGATAATTGGTAAACGGAGAGTAAATTAAAACCAAGGGACTCAATAAGGAGGACGTTCTTGATGGATGTATCATTAGAGACAACCACCTTGCCTCGTCCCAATACCTTAAGAAGAGATCCATATCCAATACGAACATGAGTAGCATGAGATTGAGGAGGTTCCAACGATCCTACCAAGTCATTGGTTGTGAGGCACCACTGTCCACCATCCATTTGATTGTCCCGGAAGCATTTTCCTACAAGAAATTTAAGTCTTTGTTTTAGGTCCCCATTTTTTAATGGGTCCTTATTTGTTAGTCACAAGGGTCCCCATTTTTAATGGGCCCAATGATAGTCATCACCAAAAGTGGTGCCGACATACTTAGCATAAACATGACCATTTTTTTGCTTTCATGAGAACATAGGAAGGGTTATATTTGCCGGCAAAATTGTTGTGAGACCCACGAGGGTTCACGGTACCGGAGCTAGAGGCAATGGTTCCAACGGTATCCGCATTTAAGGGTTGTGGGATGGTTCCGGAGGACCCCACTTCCACATCCTTGTTGATGACCTCCTTACCCTTTGCCAACACCCCTTCTTTAACAAAGACAATAGGATTAGAAGAGGGAGTTGACATGTTCTTCTTGTTCTTCTTCTTCTTCTTGGACTCAGAGTTGAATCCAAGACCCTCTTTCCCTAGGTTCTCCTTTCGACCACTTATAAGGTCATTGAGATTCTTTTCACCTAGAATGCAATAGGCTAGCCCTTTCTCAAGTTGAGCCTTTAGTTTACCATTCTCCTCAACTAGATTAGCATGCTCACAACATGGGTTAGAGCTAGCAACATTATCAATAGAAAGAGAAGCTTTTTCTTTCACAAGTTGACCTAGGAGTTGATTATGTGACTCCTTAAGAGCTTTGAGTTCTCTTTCGAGTTTCTCATTTTCTTGGATGAGTCTAGCATTGCCAACCCCTAGCTCACTCTTTTTCTTTTTAAGAACATTAGCAAGAGCAATGGAATGTTCATTATCCTTTTTAAGTCTAGCCATACCAATTCCATAAGTTTCATCAATATTAGCATATTTTTCTTCAAGAGCACTCCTATGAGTTTGCTCTTCTTCAAGAGCCTTAGAAAGACTAGCAATTTCGTTAGAAAATTCAACACTTTGACTTTCTAAGGTGTCTATTATTTCTTCTTTCTCATCTAGTTGTTCAATAAGAGCATCAACATTAACTTTGGTCACACCTTTAAGTTTTGCAAGCCAAGCATCTAAATCATTTGTAACTTGTGGCTCATTCTCAATTTTATCCACACAATCCAACAAAGATGGAGAAGTAGATGCAATGGATTTGGGAGAAGGGGTCGTTACCGAAGTGGCATTTTCCATGAGACACGTGGGGATTGAAGGAGCATTCTCATTGGGGAATTTAAAAAGGGATGACGGTGAAGAGGAAGAGGTAGCTACGGCAACGTGGGCCACACCTATAACTTCATCTTCGTCTTCATCACCGGACATGTACTCACCTTCAACTTTTCTCTCTTGGGCGGAAAAGGCATTAGGAACCTTCTTCTTGACGAAGTTCTTGCTTGGGGACGACTTGGACTTGTCCTTGCGGATGAGCCTTCCACCATGCTCTTCTCTATTCTCAAAGGGGCAACTGATGATGAAGTGGTTGACGTTGCCACAATTATAGCATGTCTTGGCTTTGTTGATTCTTGGTTCACCTCCTTTTGGTGGAGGCCTTCTCTTGCCGCTTTTCCGGTTCTTCCAATATATGTCCGCGGCAAGTGATATTGCTTCATGAAGAGCATGGAAATCGTCCACTTCTTCCTCATCACATTCATCATCGTCATCTTCTTCATGGGCAACAGCTCTTGACTTCAAAGCAAGGGTGGATGGAGCTTGAGCAAGAGCTATTTGACGGGCATGAGCATGATCGGCATTCTTGTTGATGATGCCCATGGTGACGAACTCATTTAGGACGGTGTTAGAGTCCATGGAGGCAAAGTCCGCTCTTGATCGTATGGTGGTGGCCAAAGATTTATTGAAGGGGGTGATGGCCTTGAGAAACTTCCTCTTGATCCATGCATCATCCACTTGCTTGTCACCATACTCGGTCAATGTCACGGCAAGAGCCGTAAGTCTTCGATATAGATCGTCTTGCATCACGAACTCTTCCGCTTGATCCAAGGCAGTTTCATACTTGGATTGTTGGATGCTTTTGTTACCCAAGAAGAGAGTGTCGAGCTTTTGCCAAGCATCTTTGGCGGTCTTGCACATTTGGATGTGAGGGAGATACTCATCGGTTGCCGCCGATTGGATTGTGTGAAGGGCGGTGGCATTGAGTTGAGAGTTGATGTCCTCCCTTGGTGTCAAGTTGTTAGGATCCACCGGATGAAATCCTTGCTCTACAATTCACCACAAGTGGGTGCAAGAGCTTGACAAATGAGAACGTAATTTGAATTGCCATCTAGCAAAATTGATTGAATCAATTTTAGGTGGGGGCCCATGTTGTTTATGTGTGGCATAGAGACGATGGGGTGGTTGTTATTGTAGATAACCCCCAGAGGAATTTGGGTAAAGATGCCCGGAAAACTCTTAGAGTTAGTACCACTCTCTTTGGTTCCTTCTCCACTCAAAGTGGGGTTAGTGAGGATATCACTACCACCACCTTCAATGGGAATGAGAGGGGGACTAACACTAGGAGTCTTGCCTAAATATTCCTCGAACATCTTCTGCATCGTATCACCAAGGTTAGCATTGACATTAGCGGTGATGCTTGTCTCTAGGGTATCAACCTTTGAGACAAGACCACCGATAGCATCTTTTACGTAACCTATAGTGGTCGGTGCTTCGGAATCCTCTTTCTCAGCCATACTCTCTTAGGTTGTTAAACCTTTGATAAGAGACGAGGCTCTGATACCAATTGAAAGAACGTATGGTCGACTAGAGGGGGGGGGGGGGTTGAATAGGCGACTACCAATTTTAATTCTTTTTCTTTTAATTAGGTTTTTAGCAAGGTAAAAACAAGTTATCTAGATGTGCAACTAGATGAACAACCCTAAGTGATAAGATACAAGGAACAAGTAAAAGCGCAACGGAAAGTAAAGGATAGAAGTCACCGCAAGAGGACACGAGGAAATGATTCCCGTAGTTCCTTCCCAAGGGAAGTACGTCTACATTGGAGAGGTGTGGAGGCTCCTTGGCCCTCCTACAAGCACGTCCGTGCTCACCCTATTCTCCGGGTGCTACTCCCATGAGGGAATAGCTCTTTCCACTATGAGGTCGACTTGAAGGCGTTGACCAAACCTTTACACCAAGGTTGGGGCTCTCCACAATGAGTTGAAGACTCCCAACAATGTCCCGAAGCTCCTCACAAACTATGAAGCTCCAAAACCCACACTTGCTCCTAGAGTTCCCAAGAAACCCTAAGAGCCTACAAGATCAAAGATCCACAAACAACAAGTAGGGGGATTCGAAATTCCTTCGGTGGAAGGCTAGATCTAGGTCTCCTACTTCACTCCTCAAAAGATCAATGAAATTGGGGCGAGGGAGTGGGAGATCTAGGCAATTTTAGCTTGGGCTCATTAACGGAGGAGAGAGAGTAAACTTGAGCTAGAGCCTGAAAGACAAAGGAGGGAGAAGCCCTCCTTTTATATTCCTCTCCTCCAAAGGATTCGTTGGGGGATTCTGCTCCACTGCAGCGGTACTACCGCCGCTCCTGGAGGTAGTGCCGCTGCACGCTTCAGTTGACCAACTGGCTCCTTCTGCCAGGAGGGGTCCACCCCGCAGCAGTGGTACTGTCGCCGTAAGGTGGCGGTACTACCGCTGTGGGCAAACAGAGACGACCCTCCTGGTGGCACTGCTGGCGGCAGTGCGGGCGGCACTGCCAGCCCAGGGGAGCGCTCATGAACCCAGCAGCGGTACTGCCGCTGATGGCTCACAGAGAGCCTCCCGGGCGGTAGTGCTGGCGGCAGTGCGAGCTGCACTACCAGCCCTGGGGAGGAGCTCTTAAGCCCTAGCAGCTGTACTGCCGCCGGAGGCGGCGGTACTGCCGCTCAGGGCTCACAGAGCGCCTCCCAGGCGGTAGTGCTGGCGGCAGTGCTGGCGGCACTGCCAGCCCCAGGAAGGGCTCGCATGCCCCAGGCTTGGCGGTACTGCCGCCGAGCACGGCGGTACTGCCGCCAACTAGGACTTTAAACCTGTCTAAAATCTTCACAAACTCACAAAAACAATATTAGATTTAAATTATTATGTTGTCATTAATACCAAAACATATTAGGGGACTAGATGCACTTTCAATAATGCTTGTTGTACACTAGCACTTTATGCCGAATTCCCTCAAACTTGTGACAGTATTTTTCTACAGTGTCAGTTTGCTTGCAACATTCTGGAGCTTGTAAGTGTTTATGGTGTTTATCTTTACCAGATTTGGCATTAATTTTTACATACAATTCTTCCCAGTTATATCAACATCATGCTCCACTCATAGGTTTACAACAAGTGGGCTGCATTCCCAGTGAAGTGCATTGTGTTAAAGTTTGCCCATGTCTCATGATCTACATCGTACGATGTGAAATATTTCTCACAAACTTCCTTCCATCACTTTGGATTATCACCGTCAAAATGTGGAAACTCTGTTTTAGGTGGCCTAGATCGATTGTGTACATGGCGTGACCGAAAATGTGAGGTGTCGAAGAATGTATCAGATGTTTCACCCAAACCAAAATGCACATGTATGTGTGGAACAGGTGGTTCACTTGTCCAGGGCGGCTGTGTTTGCCCGAGAGACATCAATCGCAGTTCCCTAGTTCACTTGTTTATTGCCGTGTTGAAGATACTTCCACCTTCTAGAGCCGCCACTTGTGCTCCCACTTCTTCCATGGATTTTAACACGAATTGTGTCATCGTCGTGCGGAATCCAACTATTGAGGCCCTTCAACGTGTCGTTGATGCTCTTGATGCTTGTTGAAGTCTCAATTTCTCGCATCCAAAGCTTTGTCGCAATTGGTCCACACGTCGTTAATGTCCGCAACGCATGCAATGACGAGAAGATCTGGCCGACTAGCCGGAATTTTACCAGGGAAATCTTCAACTAACCAATCGTAACCCCCCCCCCCCCCCCCCATCTCACCTCGAGCAATTTATCGAATCCTAATGTTGCCATGGAGTCGCTCGAGCAGCAACCCCTGCTCCGCCGTCGCAGGGAGGAGGAGCACCAGTGGGATCTGGCGGGAGATCTCAACCACTGCACTCCTGTTACCAGATTTCGCCTCCTGAGTGCAGATTGCCATTGGAATAAAAAATGGTGGAATTTTTTCTGGATCATGGGCCCAAACCAAGCATGGTGGCTTTGCTAGCAAGCAAGGCTGCGAAGAGGGCCTGATAGCATATGTGATAGATCTACGATGCGATCCACACCAATATCGACTCAATCAATGAATTGTAGTGGCATACACGTTCAGCGTCACGCAAGAGCAAAATCAACGAGCTTCGCAAGCCCGGGAGAGAAAGAAGGGAATTGTCCAATTTGGTTTATCTAGTGATCAATATAGACGGGCTCTTCCTAGAGACGATGGAGAGCTTAAGTAGTACGCGCCACTGCTGCCTTCTGGCCCATGGGCCTCTCGAAGACTGAAGGCTTCAGTGCCCTGGACAGGTTGTAGTGTCCTGACACGAGTGGATGTGAGCACATGACTCTCTCATATGAAAAAAAAAAGCGAGGTCGTATTACCATGGTTTATCATTTCTATGTTTCCATCTCATTTCCTTTTCATACAAGACGATGACACAAAGAACTACTACCTCTGTTCCATATTATAAGACGTTTAGCAAGGTAAATACAACATGATGACACAAAGAACTACTACTACCTCTGTTCCATATTATAAGACGTTTTAGCAAGCTGTTTTACCTTGCTAAAACGTCTTATAATATGGAACGGAGGGAGTATATTTGAAACTAGAAGGATAAGGCGCAATTTTCCGCGCCCGTATGATTTTTGCGACGTCTGTTTTTTTATCTTGATTTTGTACTTACCGATTTTCGGCGAAAAATAACTCCATATGTAGTTCAGATGCCTGAAAATTTGCTAAATATGTAGCGTCTATCGGATTGTCATTTAATGTCTTTTATTTTCTCCAACCGGTGTTTTATTCTGTTGCGATCCGACCTCATATGCAGCCCAACAGGTAGTCACCCCCTCCTTTAACCAAGATGGTACCTAGTTGCACTACTTCTCTGACCCAAGCCCCACCACATATTGTATATACTTGTCTCTATCAGTTCGGCAGAAAGCCCAAGCGAGGGATATGATGTCTAGAAGGACGGTGAAGGGAGGTCCTAGGGGTGTGTTTGGTTACTCGCACACATTTTCGGCCTTTTGCATATGTGACTCAGCCTACCTAAGAAACGTGGCTTGGAACATGTTATGCATTATGTTTGCATATTGATTTTTTCTGCGTGTGAAGAAACACAAACACGAGCGTTTGGTTGTATAATGTGTTTCGTGTAGTCTCATCACTTGACTACTTAGTAAATTTACCTAACACCACCACACTTGAACAAATTCATCTACGTGACGGCCGCATAAAAAGCGGCAAGCGGGATAATGGCGCGACGACGATATGGCGGCAGAGGTAGCGGCATGAGCTACGTCGACACTATTAAAGTTTGTGGCGGAGGGAAACAAGCTCACCATGAACACGTACAACAATCAAAGTGTAATATGTACATACAGAATAATATCTATGCTTATATTTCCGTCGAAATGAAAATGTTACATCATGAAAGTTGTGGCAAACGATAAGGTGGATCTATACGTCAAAATATATTTCAAACGGTCAAATGAGTGCGATGAATTTAATAAAATTCTTTAAAAAATGGTACAAACTTCGATCCAAACTTAACAATTTATAGTTAAAGAAATTTAAAACCGATCATGGGAATGGAACCTATTTGTCAACACGCATATATTTCCTGTATATTTTATCTCAAATCAAAATACAGTTGTGTAAATTAAAAATAATTGGGGGAAGCAAATCCAAGTAAGCAGACCACAAATCCATAGAAAGAGAGAATTCCTTATTTGACACTAGTTAAAATTTCGGTTCCTTATTTGACACTGCAAAAAAAACTCTTCCTTATATGATACTAGATGTAAATTTCTTTTCTTATATGACACTGCCATCCATTCTGTTAGTCCCTTCTGTCACTTTTATTTTTCTTTGACCAACGTACCCCTCTCCTCCATTCTGTTAGTCCTTCTGTCACTTTTATGCAGTTCTGAAAAAAAAAATGCAACGCATGTGCGGCTTCCGCACGTAACTCAGGCGGGCACGAAACCTACGCGCACGGAGGCGAGCGTGGTAGTGCACGGCAAGAACGCACGGAATTGTGCGGCCAGCAGGCGGCGGCGACACTGCACCCTGGGCAAACGGTGCCGCCGAGTATTTACGACGAGTCAATGGCGGCCGACGAGGGCACGTGCAGCAGCTCTCCGACGAGATGCATACGTTTAACAAAGCAGATCGAGTCTAGCCAAAACACACAAAGCACGCACGCACAGTAATCGCTGGAATGGATTGCTACATGCATGTATGCTGTTCAATCCGTTGTGTAAATATAGCATCAGCTGGCTACAAAACTATACAAAAAAAAAAGCTGGCTACAAAACCAATTAGTACTACTCAAACTAGGAAACGGATCGTGATTACCACAATACTGCTAGCATAGCCGGCTTTCTCTGCGCCATGCTCGGATCCGCCAGGCATATCGAAGGACGCCAGGACGTCTGTGCTCAGCAGCATCGCCGGAAGTGGCAACACACGGTACTGCTTTTATTTTCTGAACAAAATTTGACCCACAATGCAACAGGGGCAAAACCGTCTTTTCAGGTCCAAAGTTATCACCGTTACAACTCAGAATGCACTAGAGTGTCATATAAGGAAACAAGTTTACACCTAGTGTCATATAAGGAAGAGTTTTTTTACAGTGTCAAATAAGGAACCAAAATTTTAACTAGTGTCAAATAAGGAATTCTCTCTAGAAGAAAAAGCAATCAAATTTGGTGGGCATGAACCAATACAAGGTTGTCACGTGGAAGCGACCAGAGAGCTATATTTCTTGCTGAATTAGAGATTGGCTTGGAGGGATATAGCAAACTCAAATTGTGATTGTGTGAACCCAAGCCAGAAACCCATCGTACGTCGGCCGATCTTTAAGCCGTGGCCATGATCTTTTGCGTCGCGTACGTTAGGCTTCATTTCTGCCGCGCGTGTCCAATTGTGCCGTGCCCAATTGTGCTGCATGTGTCCAGTCACAGCTCACAACAGCGTCAGTACAAACTACATACGCATACGTGCTCGATATACCATTAATAAAATAAGTGAAGATGCATGCATGCGCGTGCGTGCGTACTCCTGATAGAGTAGTAAGTGGTCGTAGAGAGATAGTATATGCTTTGACCGTCGTTGAAGCATACAGAGGACTGAATACTGCAGACGAAAGCTTAGCTAGCTTTCATAATTTGCTGGTGGTTCAGTTCAATCAATTCGACGCTTGATTCGCCAGAGTGACCCATAAGTCCCCAAGGACCCCAACAGTGTCCGGTGTCAACTGTACAGTGCCACCGAAACAGACAATGAGGGTGGAAACTCTTGGGGCTAGCGCTGGACTAACGAGCTGCTCGGATCGTTAAGGCTCGGCTCGTTATGGTTCGTGATCGTTAAGGCTCGGATCGTTAAGCTCATTAAGTATAACGAGTTAAATTCAAAGACCCGGCTCGATTCGTTATCTGTTCACGAGCGCTCGTGAACAGATCGCTAAAACTCGTTAAGGAGATGTATCAAATTAATCAGCTACTTAAAATTTAGCCAGCATCAGCCGGACATGAGTACAATATAACATATATTTAGAAGTACTTCAAAAATGAAAATCGACAGTTAATAGTTCACACACTCATAGTAGAAGTGCCACCCACTGAAATCAAGAGAAATAGATCTCCAACACATCACGAAGGTCTCCAAGAACTCATAAGTAGCAGAAGTGCAGAAAGGAGAACGTTCATGCTTCCTTTAGTTGCTTTCCACACAAGAATCAGGAAATGGTATGAATTCCACATCATCATCGATATCATCTTGCTGCAAAAAGAAATGATAATAAGTAAAATATTTCACTCAAACTGTACAAAGGCTGAGAGAAAGACAATAACAACTAACAAGTAAACTTACTGTTGGAATTGTAGGTTTAATGTTGTTATTTTTTATCCTTTTATGAAGCTGGCAGCACAAACAAGTGCCTCAACCATGTTTGGGCGCAAAGAACTAGGGTAGTCATCGAGAACTCTACCTCCTGTAGAAAATGTAGACTCGGAAGAAACACTAGTTGCTGGTACGGTTAGGAACTTTCTTGCTCGTTAGTTTGATTGTTTAGCTCGTTAGTGTTAGCGAGCTAAAATTGCTGCTCAGCTCGGTTCATTAAGAAAACGAGTCGAGTTCAAACGAGTCGAGCTACCGAGTGTTCAATAACCTTAACAGACTTCGAGCTTTATGTCGAGCCTTACTTGGGGCCACTTGATCACTAGCGCTCCTTTCCTCGTGGGAGATATCTTTCGAGATGTTTTACGGTGCATCAACGCTATGTAGGCTGTCCAGGAGGCGCGATTCAGCGGATCAGTTCCGATGTATTGTATCAGACTTACTGTTGTATTAAGGGGCATTATTGTTATTACACTAATTCAAGTTGTGAATTATTTCCCACCTAAAGATTTCTATGGGTAACAATGTACTTACACTTATACAAATTTTCAGGGCAATGAGGTACTTGCACTTATTCATTTCATTTGAGGAACCCCTTATCTTTCTCCCGTCGCTGGCGGCGCTTGGGCTTGAGCCCAACCTGTGCCGGCTGCCCTCGGTCCCACGCGGCGCTCCAGCGGCCTACCGCGGGTTGGAGATGAATGAGGGCCGGGCGGTGGCTGTGAGCGCGGTGAAGAGACATGTGTGCTCCTATGATAACTAGGGTCGCAAGACAGCAACGTCGGTGATTCGGACTTTGACGACAACACCCACCGGACGTATCTGATATTTAGGCATTTAGGGCAATCCCTCCTGGCTAGATTTGCCAACAGGCGGCGACTAGAGTGATTTATCGCCGGCATCTATTGCCTGATGTATTGGCCAAGCTGTTGTATGTACAAGATAAACATGAAACTAGAACAAAAAGAAATCCATTCTATTTTTTGTCTTATTCATTGATTTGTTCACATAGTTTCAATAGCTGAGCGCTGCAACCGTAGATGTTAGAACGATAGAACGATTGAACACTAAGTTGGGACAACCGATGGGGTTTGAATTGTTAGTATGAGATAGTTCATCCCATACCCCACTTCGCATTCCCCTTTTGGAGAGAGTGTGAGAGGAGAGGAGAGGGAGGGTAAGAGTCGGCTGGGCAAGCTTCCGCCACCGGCTGGCTGGTGCACTGCGCCACCGCCTCGCCAGTCGGACACTGCACCGCTAGAACGCCGCCATCGCAGCCCGCTTTTGGCCGCCCGCAACCGACCAGAATGCCTTGACGGAGCGGGGCACCTCCGATCAGTGCCTCGTCGGAGTTGGGCACCGCCGGCCATATTACTTTGCCAGAGTTTGTGTCGAGGCTCGCCTAGCCTCGACACACCACCCTAGTCCCTCGCCTGCTCGCCTCCGGCCACCTCCACCCTCGTACCGCGTGCCTCATTGGAGTTGGTCGCAACCTCACCGTAGTTAGCCGAAACCTCTCAAAAACACCTTAGAACAAACCGGAACATCTCTGGAGTCATCGAGGATAGCCTCAGAGCCTCCAGGTCAACCTCAATAGTCTCTGACATTCCCTCGACAACTCGCGACTACCTCGAAGACCGGCCACGACCATGACAATCGCCCCCCACACGACTACATCAACCCCCAACATATTAAGACGATGATCTAGAAGCTCAGCGGCCCTTGCCCATCCGAGGAGAGAAGAAGTAAAGGCGCGCTCCGACCCATATCCAATGTTTCACCCTTAGGATGTCACACCCAGACTCGGGACACCCCGTTACTGTCATACATTTAGGTGTCAAACAATTGACACCGTGTGGAGGACCCGAGATTTTCAGATACGACCCAAAGTTAACACAAATCGTCATATTCGGCAAATCAACGTCATTGACGCTCAAGAAGGACATAATAAATACAAGACAAAAGCCAAGAGCACTAGAAGCCCATGAGCACACGTGCAAAGGCCCTGTCCCCCCCCCCCCCCCCCCCGACCCACCTCAGAGTCGGTAGGGCTAGTCGAGGCCGCCACAGCCCGCTGATGACCCACAAGTGTAGGGGATCTGTAGTAGTCCTTTCGATAAGTAAGAGTGTAAAACCCAACGAGAAGTTGAAGGTGTTGACAAGTGGATTTCAACAAGGTTTCACTTCAAGAACTAAAAGACAAATATTTGTAGTTTTTTTATTATAACGAGCAAATCAAGAACGAGTAAATAAAGGTGAGCAACAATAGTTGCTGCAAGTTGCCCAATTATTTTTATCGGAAAGGAAAAGTTGGTGGTGTTACCTATGATAGTTAAAACGTTCCTGAGGACACATGGAAATTTTGCCAAGTTAATTTCATCACACGCCATTGGTTAATCTTCAATATTTGATAAGTGTTGTGTGGGTGAACCTATGTTGATGCACTGCCTTACTTGGACTGATGTACACTTGCGATTAAACTTCTTGCAAAGCATCTGCAACTATAAGAAAATAATTAAGATAAAATCTAACCACAACTTTAAACTATGAGATTCTACACTCCCTAGCATAAAAGCTTGCGAATTGGGGATTAGGTTTCTATCACTCCGACAACCCTACCATAAGCAAACTAAATATACCATGCATTCTCTAAACCCCTTAAAGGTGAAGTATCATGTAGTCGACATTTACACGGTACCACTATAAGAATGACACCACAACTTAAGTATCAAACCATTAAATATTACTCAACATAATATAATTACTAGCAATAAGGTTTTCTCATGTCCTCAAGAACTAAACGAACTACTCACAAGACATCATATGGATCATGATCAGAGGTGATATGAATATGGGTAACAATCTGATCATAACAATAATTCACCAGTATAACTCACTAGCATCAACTACAACGAAGTAATCAACACAGGTAAAGTGATCCCGATGAATATAATCAAGTTACAATAATAATGGTTACATCGGGATGAGATGGGGTGATAGTGGTGAAGGTGCTGTTGGTGGAGATGGCGTTGATGATGACCCCAATGGTGCCCGGCAAGATAACGATGGCGACGATTCCCCCTCCTGGAGGGAATTTCCCCGGCAGATTTCTGCTTGCCAGAGAGACTTTTCTATCTGTCCGGTTTTCGCTCCGTAGCGGTGGCAGAAAAATAATTGGAGGTCCGCCCCGTCGTTTTTAAGTCAGAGGGAAGAAGTACGCCGAAGGGGTGCTGGAGGGGGGCCACGGGACCAGGGGCAGGCCGTCCTGCTCCCTGGCTGCCTTCTCTGGTCCATCTTTTGACTCCTTCGCTTATTTCTGATAAAAATGTATTTCTGAATTATCTGTGATTTTTAGGCATCCGAAAGCAGGGTATCTTGACGGGTACTTTTTCCAGCTGAATCCTGAGCCCGACAACTAAATCCCGGAAACTGTAAAACATGCAAATAAGATAGAATAACGTAAGTAAAGTGTTCTAATATGAAATATATCAATGAATAAAAACAAATTATGGTATAAAATAGTGATGCAAAACAGACGTATCACCCGCCCTCAAGGGGGTCGATTCCAGCAATGATGGTGTTCGTGAACATGTTTCTCTTTCTTGTAGGCATATTCCAACAATATGTTTAATCTCCTCCGCTAGGTAGTGTCGATCGTATTCCTGTTTTTTTTTTTTTTTTTTTGAACCTTGAGGTTCTTGTGAGCGGTGCTCGGGGTGAAAGCTTTGAGTCAACGAGGTCAATGCTGGCAGTGCTGGTCACGGGTCTTGTATTCCCTCTTGGAGGGGTTGTCGAAGAGTTAGTTATGCATGGACGTGTGTTTTTTCTTGGTTTTCGGTTTCCCTCATAAAGTACAGGACCACTATTTTTCCTATCTGAACAAAATATTGCAGATCACCTGCCGTTTACGTCTAAAAAAAAAACAAACTAGAGGAGCATACTGTAATAATGGAGAATGCAGGAAACAGTAAGTTTCAATCTATTACAGTAGAGTACTACGTACTGTAGGACAGTAGCTAGTAGCCTAGTACTGCCTTGTATGGAAAACAAATCAGTCCCTCCATTTCCAATCAACACGCACGAGGTTGAAATCCAAATAACCTGGCCTGGAGATCATACACAACCCTGAATGATCTTGTCGCCTTGTTTCCCAGAATCTGGACGTCTCTCACACCAGCAATATCCGGCTTAAAGGCCAAGCAAACTTCACCAGTTGACGACGACGGCCCGTAGAACACGTTCTCTGGTGGCAGCTTGAGGGTAGTCCTAGTAAACTTCATCTCCACCGTTGGAAGGTCACCCCATTCCACCGAATTACCACCAGTAGGCGTGAAACAAGTCATCCCGCCACTAGTCTTGCTCGCAAACCCCTTAGCTCGCATTGCAGTTATCATAGCCTCTCTGAAAGCATCAAACACTGAGGCTAAAAGGAATGTGTCGGCAGTTCCAGAATCAACAATCAGCATCCGCCTTGCGTACTCAGATGGATCGATTTGGAGCCGGTTCCCATCCACCATCATATCGATCTGTTGAAGTGAGTAAACGCGTCTATCCCCAAAATGGGGGATCAAATGGGTATAGACAAGATTATACTTGGGGTAGAGTCCGACGGACAGGAATCCCTCGTCTCTGTGGTCACCTGGGAAGCAGTAGGAGAAGGCACTGTAGTTGGTGCTTCGAGCTACCTGGTTGAAGAAGGAGAAACTCTCATCCCCAAATCCAATGATCCCCGATTCACGGCCATTGAAATAGTCATCTTCGTTGCACCCAAAGACGAAGCCATCGACGATACTGGAGCCCCTCGCGAGAGTGAGCTTGTCTTTCCCTAACCTGCCTGCCGAATACTGACCTGCCGAACCTGAACCGTATCGCAGGCTGTAGAGGCAGGTATCAGTCTCCTCCACGCAGCCGAATGGAGCGACAAGACTGCGCTGCACTTCAGTGCAATCTCTGCTCGAGCACCCCACACGCTGGTAACTCGTCGAGTTGCGGGGCTCGAATGCGGCTCCGGCCTCGGGTGCGGTTGTGTGGCAAAGGATCTGGCATGGTTTACACACAACCCAGGAAAGCGTGGAGCCGGTGTCGACAGTGACAAGATTGGACACAGGCGGTGTGCCAAGGCCGATGACCATGAAGAACTTGCCTTCGTGGATCTCATGATTCCCGATGATGGGGCTCTCCTCTGCAGGTATGTTGGCGGGATGGATCGACGAGCTTAGGCAAGGGTGCTTCCTGTGGTACACAGGGAACTGGAAGGCGCCATCTTTGTTCAAACTACCAGTACCTGCTATATACATCCATAGGTAAAACACAGTTTTGAATAATTATGCCCAACAACATGTATACATCTTATAAATGAAACTAGAAATAATATCTTAGAAACAAAAATGGAAGGTTAAACTACATTGAACAAATACATTCAGAAGAAAAGGGGGGGAAGAATACCAGATCATGGAACACATAGATTACCATAGGCTGAAGAGCATAGGCCATTGCAGCCACTTGACTGAATTCTGCAGCTCAGACTTAGCGCAAGCAGCACGATAACAAGCAGCAATTCCATAATTGTAAAGATCAGTATGATGTACGGCATACAGTCTGCATATGATTGGATTTCGAGCACCTCAACTACTACACCCTAAACTTACTATCTAACTTGCGAGACATGCATACGAAACAAGCTCACCACCTACCAATCATGTCAATCACATTGTCATACAAACGTTATGAAAATAATCGATACAATTAATCAATACTTTTCTCCGTCCACAAATGAATGTCACAAAGTTCTCTAGATATGGATGTATCTAGACGTAAAACAGTGTAGGTACACCTGTATTTAGAGAAATCTATGACATTATTTTCTAAACGGAAGTAGTACAAGTGTTGGTAATATGGTGTGTGTAGACGCCCGCTCGGCTCCTATGGGGGCGGCACGGGCGAAACCATAGCCGCCGACGCCCTGGTCTCCCCTTTCCTCCATCCACCCTGCTATCGTCGGAGGAAGCTCGCATTCCCTTCCGCTACGGAACCTCCGGCCTAACCCGGCGTGCAGCACTAGACGGTAGAGCTTGGAAACTTGGGTGGCGGCCCTGGAGTTTTCGGGTGTTGTCATGGTTATTGCGGCTGTGAGGGCAGCGCGTTGGCCACCTATAGATCTGCTCAGCGGTGGCTGCGGCGACATGTGTGGCGACGGAAAAAGGATCGAAGATAGGGATGCCATCTATGGCGGCGGTGACTCGTAGTATGGTTGTGCCCCGATCTGAGACGGGATATTTCGGCTTTATGATGTTCCAGTCGGCAGATAGGAGTAGATGCGCGACCGCAGTTGCAACTAGACAACAAAAAAGATTTTGTGAAGGTGGTTCCCTTTTCCCAAATTCATTGTCTGCAAATGACGACGAAGACATGGGTCTGACAGAGGGGCCTTAACGTGGATTTCCTTGGTGCATGATGGTCTTCTCGTCGCCCGTTAACAAGCTCATACGCTCATACGGGCACATTTTTTGCTCACGTGGCATTTAACACATCATAATTGTGCCGAGCATTGCAAAGCCCAACATTCAGACTGAAGACGTTCTAATACGGCATGTTACATGGTCCTCGTACACGAGTCTTATCATATTTATTTCCGAGGGATCTGGGACATGGCACATCCAAGAGCATGGGTGTTTGTTTGTGTTCGGCATTGTCAAGAATAGAAGAATTGAAGGTGGTGGTAGCGGATACGACAACACATCGTGGTTGAGTTTTAGTGGTGCTATTTCAGTACCAGGACTGAAGCTTCAGGGTGAAAACCCCTTGGTCTGACCTTTATCGGATCAGCCCTCCAACCTCGTAGGCTTCGTATGAGCTATGCATGCGGCATTTCTTTCAGATGAGTCATGCATAACTTTTTTTTTCCTTTTAGTGTAGGATCTATCTAATGCTCAACTGACTAAGAATTAGGCTAATTCTCAGTCAGATATCAGCATCGTTGTGTACGCTGATTTCGTTTGTATAACTAGCTCCGTACGTACTACTTCCTCATGTGTTCGTATAACTATCAGAAAATCATGTTTTAAGGGCTCGCGCGGGCTGCGCTGAACAGATATTGCAAAGAGAAATGATAAAACAGAATATTCTTTATGATATTCTTCTTCCTCTTCCCCAATCGAGACACTCAAAATGTGCCCTGAGGCTACCTCTCCTAAAGGATCGAGCCGACACTCAAAGTCAACTATGAAGCCATGGCAACTCATGTCGCACAGTAGTAGCTAGATAAGACAATGTGATAAGGCCCACCATGCCTCACAATAGGTGGGCTCTCCTAAAGGACCTCAGAGCATCTCTAGCGGACATATTATCGCGCGGGTCTTTAATACCGTGATAAAAGACATGAAAATCATGTTTTAAGGGCTAGCGTAGCCGAACAGATACTGCAAAGAGAAACGATAAAACAGAATATTCTTTATGGTCTTCTTCTTCCTCTTCCCCAATCCCTCCACGTACTACAATCCACTGATCCATAAACTATACTCCATCTAGTCTATACAAGTTAAGCTAGTTGCCTGGCAGTCGATCGATCCATCTAGTCTAGTAATAAGGACAGAAAAGGAATTTAAACTTTGAAATTGCATAACTTTTGAATCACAAATCAGAAAAATGCAAATAATATACCAAAATGCTCAGGAAGAAAATATCTAGATGATAGTGCCATTGGTAGAATTATTTGGCCAAAAAAAATTGCCTTTATTTAATAAATACAGAAATGGCAGAATATAAATGAAATTTAGAAAATCCATAACTTTATGAATTTTGATCCAAAAATTGCAATTAAGATCTCAAAATGTTCAGGAAAACAACATCTAATTGTTAGTTCTATTTCCATGTAATAATGAATCTTTTAAATTTCTGTTTATTTAAAATTATTAAAATGGCAGATTTAATTCCAATTTTGGGAAATTCATAACTTGAGAAATAATCACTCAAAAATTGTGAATAAGATACCAATGTGATCAACATGCCAAATGCTATCAAACCATGTTAACATCACCTCATTATCACAAATATTTATTTGATGATATTCATAATTTGATGAAAAGAATCAAAATTCAATTAATTATTTAATTCGCTATTTATTCATCGGTGCTCCGAAAATTACAAATAAGGTACCAAAATGATCAGAAGAACAAAACCCTTTTTAACCATGTCATGTTCATGCATATTTGATTCACTTCGTAGTAATGTAATAATTTATAAGCAATGTGGACACTAAGTTAAATATGGGGTTGCTTCCAAATAATTGCACTAATTATTTGGCTCTCCATTTAATTTTGCTTTTACCTTATATGATAATATCCTTGCATAATCTTGTCATGTCATCATGTGATTGCGCATTGCACCTTGTCCTCATGTGATTTATTTTGTTCCTTTGTATTATTTTTGGGTATCGATAGATTCCGGAGTCGAGGGTTCCTCTACCTACCCCGACGAGCCGTACTACACGCCCCGGCAGCAAGGCAAGAGATAACCTAACCTTCTTGGCATCTAGCATCCAATTGTTTTCAAAAAATTATTTTATCCACCATAATATTGCATGCGATTCCAATATCAATTTTTTATCAAGATGTAGAGTATCCTATGAATGCATGTTTATCCCCTGAACCATCACATGTTTCCCCTCCTATGAACCATAGGTATGATGTGTTGGCCGGATACAAAAATATAATTGTTGTTATATGCTTAGCTATGCTTAGCCATGCTTAGTCGTTTTTCTATTTATGTCCGTTGATTAAATTCCATATTGATGAATGATGATGGAATGTTCGGACATGGTGGTTGTTGTTGGTACTTAATTAAAATTGCTAAAAGGCTTGGGTGAGTTGCCATCGGGGATGGTGTTTTGCCTCACTCTTGCCCCTAGGTGCGAGTTCCTGTCTTCGGACTCAAGGTTCGAGCATGCTGCCATTGGTGGGGGTATGGGCTCCTTACTAACTGAATAACTTGTGCGGGCGTATCCAAGGGTCCTCTAGTTCGATTTTCCATTTGCGTGTGACTGGAAAAGAAAATGTTGCGGAGGATTTGTGTTTAGGACGTGGCGATGGGGGCAGGGGCTGAAATAGGCTGGGAAAACTTGCCCTGTCGCCACATATGACTCTTGGATAGTCTCATGCGAGGTAAAGGTTTAACCGTGCCCACTCGCCAGCCTTCCCCGGAAGAGGGCCAATCAGGTGAGCCGGACGGTACCAGTGGGTAACTTAGTACACCCCTGTAGGGTTAATCTTTTCGGAAAGCCGTGTCCACGGTTATGGACGCCTTGGGAATGAATTTATGGGATCATAAAGAACTTTAACCTAATTAAAATTTGGCGGCTAAAGGTTGCATTATAACATGTGACAAAAAGGTTCATTTCCTCGAGGGGGATTCGAGGTAGTGCCTTTGGTGGAGATGAGTGGTTCTGGTTACAAATGGTTCGATGAGAACCAAAGATGAAAAGTTTACTCTCTTATCCCCATTTGAAAAACATTCTGAGTAGACGAAGCCATTTGTGTCACTTATGTCTTTTATAAAGGAAAAACTAGCTTTATGCAAAATAGCTACATACAGCTTTAGAGCCTCCGTCAGCATTAGGCCTATATCGCCCTACTAAACTTGCGAGTACGTCGTACTCAGTCTCTCTCTTTGCTTCCTTTATATCTTGTTTCAGAGGAGGACGACACCGAGCAGTTAGGTGGTTCCTTCGTGGACATCGACGAATAGTTCGGGGTTCCTAGGTGGGAGCTTGGGACCGTGGAACAAGCTGGTTGGGATTGTTTATCTGTAGGCCTCTTAGGCCCTATTTGGATTTTGTTCTGTTAGACATCACTACTTCGCTTCCGCTTGATGAATTGTTGGGTCTGTGACCTCTTTGTGTAGTATTTGTATCTTTCTCATATATGAGTTGCTATATGATTTTTGTGTCGTAGAGCCTGCAATGTGCCAGTTGTTCCACAAGTATTGATCTCTGTTTTATACATTGATAGCTATGCCAGTGGTTATGGTACGATCGATGTGTTGCGTGGGAGCGGTAATTCCATGCCCTTCGATTGTGTAGCATAGCCTGTGCGTTACATAGCCTCTCTGTATAATTCCGGGCTCGGGGCGTTACACTTGTAGTTCATTGTTTACTGAACATTTTGATACCTCAATCATGATTTTTGGATAATTATTCTTCAAGTTATGAATTTTCTAAATATTGATTTAATTCTGCCATTTTAGTATTTATTAATTTAAGGCAATTTAGTAATTCATTCTAACATGTAAATAGGACAAAAAGGTAGATATTAAACCTCTGAACAAATTTACATATCATTTGTAATTTTCTGAGTTATAAAACAAAAGATATTGAATTTACAAAATTTGAATAACTCATAGATGATTTGTATTACATAATTAAATTCAGGTTTTACAATTCAATTGCATGTATGAGTTACATATTTGGGCAGGTTGTGAACTTCTAAACATTTTGGTATGAGGTACCCATTTTTTGTGATTTACCAAACTCAATATAATGAATTTACAAATTTCTGTTAAATTCTGTAAAATAAAAAATTTGAAGAACAGATGACGTCATCAGGAGGGCTGCGGCTCTGTCGATCACGAATCCGTCACCTCGGGTTGAAATTGAACGCGGGCACTGGCTTTAGGAGCTAGAGGAGGCGGAGAGGAGCATGGGGAGCGGCGGCACGAACCAAATGGTCACCGGAAGGAGCCCCGGTGACCACCGGAGCGGCGGCGGACGGCGGAGTTCGGAGAGGGCATGGCACAGGGTGGGAGGGAGAGGGTGAAGGGGTCCCGGAGGTAGCCCGGCTTACCCTGGGAGCGCCGGTGTGGACGGAGATGTCCGGGGAGGACGGACGGCGGCGCAGTTCTTCGCTGCGGCGGCGGCCGGAGGCGGAAGAGACGAGGATGAAGGCGACGATTCCCAGGCTCCCCTGATGATTCCTTCGGCGTTGAGGACGAGGGGAGCAAGGCACATCTCTTGGCGGCTTCGGCTTGAGCTCGGGCGGCCAGAGTCGTCGGCGACCACGACAATGGTGAGAGGCGGTCGCGGGCTCGATTTAGGGTTAGGGTTTGAAGGGGAGGGAGGGGGAGCAGGTGAGAGCATAGAGGGAGCAGGGCGTCGCGGCGGCCTCTTATCGATGCAGGGGGAGGGGGGACCAGAGCGCGGCGTGCGGGGACGAGGGCATCGGTGGCATGGCGATAGTGGCGCCACTGTCGCCACAGGGAAGAAGGTGGTTTTCCAAAAAAAAACCCGGCTCAAAATAATTTAATTACAACTTAGTCCAGCAGCCATTTTAGGATTTAAATTGAGGCTTTTAAACATTTTCTAAAATTCTGCAAAAATTCATGTAACCTCCCCATGACATGAAGAAGCTCCACAAAAATTGGTGTTGCAAAATAAAATGTTTTGAACACCAATTGTTCATAGGGTTTGAATATGGCAAATTTTAATAACTTCCAAAATCCATTTACTTAGGGTATTTAAACATTTTCAACAATAATGAAAATATTTATGGAGGCTCCCATCATATTAATGAAGCTCCCCATAATTTTATTTTAAATTTTTGAAAAGTTTAACTTGGTTTCAAAAATAGAATTATAATTGAGCCAATTTTGAATTCTCAAATTTATTTATTTGCTTGTTAAGAATTTGCTTTTAACAAATAATTATAACATGTGCTCTTGGAAACTTCCTGGACAATTTGGAAGTTCTATTTTATTTTTTTGCTAGGTTGAGCAAGAGCATTTGGTTTGGAGGTTTTGGAAAGTTTGCCTCCTTTGTTTTAATTTCCAAGTGCTGCTTTATTTAAAATTAGCAATTTAATGGATGCCATGATGCAAGGTTGCAAAGAAAAAAGTGAAAATTTGGCCCATATTTTAGGGTGCCAAACTGGGGATGTTACAGCCTTCTCGATAATATAGCATCAAAAGTCTGCAGACATGTGATTAGGTTGTAATCACGGAGATCCTATGTTATGGATGAGTAAAGAAACTTGCCGGTAACAAGATTAAACTAGACATGGGGATGTCAACGATTAAATCTCGGGCAAGTAAAATATCGTGAGACAAAGGGAATCGTATATGAGATTAATCGAATCTCCGGCATCGTGGTTCAATCGAGAAAGAGTTTCGTTGAGTGTATAGGAATTAATATGGGCATCCCGGTCCCGCTATTAATTATTGATGTGATCATGTCTATGCATTCCCGAACCCGTAGGGTCACACACTTAACGCTCCGATGTAATTAGGGTTTGCGATGAGATAAATGATGAAATGAACGAATGGTGATTCGGAGTCTCTGATGGGATCACAGACATCACGAGGAGTTCCGGAGGAGTCCGGAGAATAAGATTCATATAAGGAAAGTGGTTTCCGGAGGTATCGGAAAAGTTCCGGAATATTTGCATAGGGTACCGGAAGGTCCTAGAAAGTTCTAGAGGAGTCTAGAAGTGGGACCCACCTAATGTGTGGGGCCCACATGGACCAAAGGGGTGCAGCTAGCCACTTGGGCCAGCCGCACCACACAATGGCCCATATGGGCCAAACCGGCTAAAGGCAAGAAAAGGGGGGAGGCCGAGTCCTAGTTGGACTAGGTTGCCAGCCACCCCTAGTTGGAAGGGGCCCAAGCCCGAGTCCACTTAGGACTCGACTTGGGGGCCAAGTTGGCCGGCCCCTCCAACCCTAGCCGCCACCTATATATATGGGCCAAGGGGGGTGCGGCACACACCTAAGGAGGAGCCCTAGCCGCACCACCACACCCCACCTAAACCCAAACCCTAGCCGCACCCCTCTCCTTGGAGGGCTGCGCCACCACCACCACCTCCACCTTCAGCTGTCGCACCCTCTATCCCTAGGGGCTACGCCGCCTCTCTCCTCCTCTCCCTCTCCTCTTGCTTGGCTTGGAGAAGCCCTGCTCGTGGAGATCGTCATCATCACCAACATAATCGTCGTGTTGCTAAGATCATTAAGGCCACGTCTACCTCGCTTGCGGGATCAAGGAGTGGACATCTACATCGAGCTGTACGTGTGGATACCGCGGAGGTGCTGCCCGTTGCGGCACTTCGACGGATTGGATATCGAGGATAATACATCTCCTCACGGCTAGACGAGTCTAGTTGCGGGGATCGACTAGCCAACCCCTGCACCGACAAAACGCGTTTGTTCGATCTTCAAGGGTAAGAGATTGGATCTCACCTTTGCTACCTTCGTCTAATCGATCTAGATCGTGGGGTTTCTTCCGCTTGTTTCGTAGGAAATTTTTTGTTTTCTATGCAACAACCCCTTCAGATCCCCCTTGTGCTCCTTATAAAGGGGAGCCCAAGGGACAAGGGGTGCCCCACTAACACTGCTCAGTGTACTATAGATGAGATGACTACCGGGGTCTTGTCGCACTATTCCCAATAGTGTTGTACTATGCATGCACAGTAGCCCGGCATGGCTATAGTGGCGCTTGTCTCCTCCTGGAAATATATGTCTGCCTGGCATCGAACGATGCCAGTCTGAGTTTGGAACGTCCCAAGACCGACACAGGGAGGCGAGGTAGCTGGCGAGGGGGAGCGGGCAGCGATGCCGGTCTGAGCCATGGGCATTCCAAGACCCGGCGTCGATGGGGAATAGTTGATGAAGAGAACCGACATAGTCTATGCCATTGATGGGCAACTATGTCGGTCATGGGGTGACGAAGTGTTGCATATGACGGCCTGGGTACGGTAGCGGAGAATGAGCCGGCCGGGATAACCTTGTCAACCGACATAGGCTATGTCGGCCTGGGACTGTATGCCGGCCTGGCCCTTTCTATGTCAGCCCAAGCGCTGGGATGCCGGCCTGGGTGATCCGTCAAGGGAGAATCGGCCCAACCAGGTTAGGGAATCCGACATAGGCTTATGTCGGCTCATCGACTAGTACGTCGGCCTGGGCCATGCCAATGTCGGCCCAGGCTGCCTTCTTCTGCTTTTCCTTTATCTTATATTTATTTATTTGCTGTCTCTTCCTTCTAATATACCAATAAACCACCAACTCTGGGGTACCCGGGGTCAACCCCCCCCCCCCCTCCCCATAGTTGGATTGAATAGATCATGAGGTTTCTTGATGCATTGAAGAAAGAGACTATTCAAGAAATAGGTTGTGGTGTTTGTTAGTACTATCTTTGGATGCGGATAGTGACAGCATGAAGTGTCCATAGATGTGGAATACGAACTTTAAGGTGTGCTTTTCGTAGCGCTACGCAATTCTCATCCTATTTGATCCACGAAAGAATGATATCCGAGTAACGTCTACCATGCATGTGTTTTTGTGGGAACTATCATGTGTTTAATTATGTTAATGATGTTGAGAGTAGTCACTAGTGAAAGTATGAAGCCTAGGCCTTGTTTCCAAGCATTGATACGCCGTTTTTAGTCACTTTTGTCACTTGTTTGCTTGCTGCCATTTTTATTACAGAATTACAAAATTATCTTTTACCGTCCATATCACTTGCATTTTACTATCTCTTCGCCGAACTAGTGCACCTATACAATTAGCCATTGTATTAGGTGTGTTGGGGACACAAGAGACTTCTTGTATCTTAATTGCAGGATTGCTTGAGAGAGGATACGTTCAACCTCTTCCTCCCGTGGATTCGATAAACCTTGGGTTACTCACTTAAGGAAAATTTGCTGCTGTCCTACAAACCTCTGCGCTTGGAGGCCCAACAAGTCTACAAGAATAGAAGTGTGTAGTATACATCAAGCTCTTTTCTGGCGCCATTGCTGGGGAGTAAGAGGGCACACTACGATTCCTCTCCCGTCAACGAGCTAATTTCTAGCGCCGTTGCCGGGGAGGAAAGGTAAGTGGTACTCACACTCCGACGACGAAGCTAATTTCTAGCATTGTTGTTGGGGAGGTGAGTGCTTGAAGGTATCTTCTTTAGATCTTGCGATTAAATCTTTTGTTTCTTATTTTTATTTCACTAGTTCGGCTTAATGGAAAACAACAAAAAATTAGAGAGCTTTATAAAATTTATCTTGAAATTGGTCATGATGCTTTTGAAGAGAAAATTAAAAAACTATGGAACTTTATTTGCACAATAATCATGCTAGTAGCAATGTTATTAGTATGATTTCTTTGAATGCCATTGTTTCTAATGCTATGGAAAATTGCAAGCTTGGGGATGCCGGTTTTGATGAATATGATCTTTTTAGTACCCCAAGCTTTGAGGAGAAAATTTCTTTGATGATACTTTTCCTCTAATATATGATGATTATAATGATGAATGTGATCTTTTCAGTCCACCTACTATTGAGGAAATTTTTTATTATGATTATGATATGCCTCCTATTTATGATGATTATAATGATGGCTAGGATAGTTTTACTCCCACTATTATTAATGAGAAGGATTTTGCTTATGTGGAGAGCAATAATACTTTTATGCATGTGAATCATGAGAAAAATGCTTTATGTGATGGTTATGTTATTGAGTTTTCTTATGATTCTACTGAAAGTTATTATAAGAGAGGGAAGCGTGGTTATATAAATTTTTATCTTATGAAGTTTCCCCTCTTTATGTTGAAGGTTTTAATGTTGCATTTCCTTTGCCTTCCTATGCTTTATGCTCCAATGATTTATTTTCTTACAAGATGCCTATGCACAGGAAGAGAGTTAGACTTAAATGTGTTTGATATTTGCTTCATGATGCTCTCTTTTGCGTTCCAACTTTTATTCTTATGAGAGCATCATTAAAATTATCATGCCAAGCTAAAATGCTTAAAAGAAAAGCGCTCTTGGGAGGCAACCCATGTTTTCTTTTCTTTCAGTTTTGTTTTTGTTTTTCTTGAGTCATGAAGTTGTTGCCTCTGTAGCAACTTCATTTTATCTTTTTCTTTTGGTTTTTTGTGCCAAGTTTAGCCTCTAATGCATTGAAAGTGCGAGGTATTGTTTTGCTGTCCAGAAACAGATTTCTGTCCACTGTTCGAAACTCCAGAAAATCCCTAAACTTTATCTTTTTCTTATATTTTTAGACAGCAAGCCTGATACTTTTATCTATCTTTCGTTAGTTTTGAGTTTTCTGATTTTAGGTATAGAAGTGCCTCGAACAGTTCAATCTTTACAGACTGTTCAGTTTTTGACAGATTCTGCTTTTATTTGTATTCGTCTCTTTTACTATCGTCAAATGTGATACTCTAGAGGAGGAGTACCACATTGAGGCTTAGTAAACAGTATCTAATGCCCAATAAAGTTGTTTGCAATTCGTCTTGAGTTCAACACATGTGTATTTTAATTTATGAGCACTAACCCTCTAATCAGTTTATGAGAAGTTTCGTGTGAAGGGAGTTTTTAAGTTCCAAAGGAGAGGATAATGAAGAAATTGAAGATGGATCAGAGCTCAAGCTTGGGGATTCCCCCATGGCACCCCCTCTGAATATCAAGAACCATCAAGCGTCAAAGCTTGGGGATGCCCAAGGCATCCCCTCCTCTTCATCGACTATCATGAGGTCGTCTTCGTTGAACTAAGTTTTTATCACTTTACATATTATGTGCTATGCTTGGAGCGTCTTTTTGCTTTCAGTTTTGTTTGTTTGTTTGCTGGTCATATGTTGGATCCTAGCTTTATATGTGTGGGAGAGAGACACGCTCCGCTTTTTCATTTGAATACTCCTTTGCTTCGCTTATATCTTGTTGAGTATTCTTAGCTACTGTTTGTTTGCTAGTAAGCTCTCGCTTTTAGCTTTTATCTTATTTAGGGCTGCTAGTTGTGATGTTAAACTCTCTTGTTCTTCACTTATACTTGTTGGAGAGTTGTTATTGATAAATTGCTTGAATTGTCAAATTGACAAAATGCTATCCATGTGACATTGGAATGAAATGAAAGCCTGCATAGTCTTGTAGATCATTGTGTGGATACTTGATGCTTCTCAATTGTTTTGAGATATTAAGATGAATGCTTAAACTTGCTGGTTATTTGAGTGGAATTGATTAGTAAAGAAATACAGTTGAAAGCTTGAAACGGTGTGGTGTTTCGTAGTTGTTAATTCGTAAAGCTAATCTTTTCATCAAAAGAACTGTTTGGTCAACAAGGGACACATTATGGAGTGTTTATGGTTATGATTGGCTAATGTCTTATGTTACTCTGTTACCGGTTAATGTTAGATATTTGCTTTAAATACCATTTTTTGCTAAGCCTAAAAATTCGTACTGAGTGTAGAGTTCACTCGTGCATCCAAATCCCAAAGCCAAACTATCTTGCCAGCTGAGTCCACCATATCTACCTATGCATGGTATTTCTTACCATTCCAAGTAAATTTGTCATGTGCTATCTTTAAAATATTCAAAATACTCCTTTTTGTGCCTCTGTTTTTAAGCTCATGAGGAAGCAGTAGAGAGCTAGATATAACTTGTGACAAGCAAGGTAATTTCCCCCCTTTCACCCGGTGTCGATGGTTTACGTCTTCACTTGAATCAACCCGAGAGCAGCTTAAGCAAAATATAAATATAACTCACCATTCTCCTCCGCGCAATGAAAATCTGAGAAATCAGCTCAAAACATTGGACAGTGGTGAAACCAAGGAGAAAGAGGAATGTACTCGTTCCTCTAAAACCAGCTGCTCTCACAAGTCTAAAAGCCTTGCTTGTTATGGGGGACTAGATAGCTTCTCTGTTGTGAAATCGTTGACGAAAGCATGCATGTCTCAAAATTGTTTTTATCTCTATTTTTCAAAATCAAAAAGCTCTAGCACATGACTAATCCCTGCTTCCCTCTGCGAAGGGCCTTTCTTTTACTTTTAATGTTGAGTCAGTTTTCCTTTTCCTTCTATCTCCACCGAAGCAAACATATAGCATTGACCCTGGGCATCATTGATCATATTGCATCGTCAGATTAAACATGAATCTTTATATTGACTTTATCTATAAGATAAGTAGTTGGAAGTTGAAACTTTTTGCTAATACTTACATCTTTCTTGTGTTGATTCTCAAACACTTTTGTTGTGGAGCTATTACCTTTGAGAATTAGTCAAATATGTGGGTCACATTGTTTTCATGTCTTTAATGTACTATTTATGAAAAGTTTTGCTTGAATGATTCAACTTGGTTATTCATTGCTTTCTTACTATCAGCTATAAACAATTGTGTTATATCACTTCATTCACGTCCTATGCTTTACATTACTATATTGATCAAGATTGTGTTGGTTGCATGTCTCATCAAAAATTATTTTGTTATCACTTACCTACTCGAGGACGAGTAGGAGTTAAGCTTGGGGATGTTGATACGTGTCAAACGTATCTATAATTTTTTATGTTCCATGCTTGTTTTATATCAAATGCCACATGTGTTTATTATGTTTTATATCATTTTATGGATTTATTGGACTAACCTATTAATAGTGGCAAAAGTGCACAATGTTCTTGTTTTACACTTTGATGTGTAGGAATTACTTGGATATTGACAAGAGTGCAAAAAGGAAACCTTGTTGGAGTCGAATTGGACTTTCCTGAAATCTGTCTGAAAACTATTTTCGAAGATGGCCCCGTACCGACCCGAAGACGACGTCAAATCAAAAAAGCTTGGTCGCAAGTTGTGGGGAATTTTCCGCCAATCGATCTAGACATAAAATTCGGCCCAATCCGAGTCCGTACGGCCGAGATATCCCCGTTTTACTGAAGCCCAAAAATCTGATGACGGGAATTCGGGAATCTATATAAAGAGAGGAAACCTAGGTCAAAGGGCACCACGAATTTTCCTCCTCCAAGGCAGCCGCCGTGAGGTGGAAACCCTCCTCCATACCAGCACCATCTCCAAGCTTGAAGGGGGGGCCAAGGGCCGCCGCCGCCGGGCCGCCATCTCCCCTCTGGGTTGCACCTCTCCATCAAGCTCCTACTCACCATGGCCATGCGTGAGTAGTCTCCCTCGGGGCTGAGGCTTATACAAGTAGCTATGTGGTTATCTCTCTCTCCCATGATGTGATCTTCGTTGTGATCATGAGCTTTATTAGTATAGTTGAATACTTGATGTTTCCTTATGTGTAATAGATATGATGTTGCTCAAGTGGTGTTATCTAGTATAATTTGCGGAGTCACCGTTGTGATCATGGTACCACGGTGACAGTGAGGGTGCCGTGTGTGGCTCTATGCATCAAGATTAGAGGGATCTTCATCATGAGTTTGTTCTTTATTATTGTTGGATTGAATAGATCATGAGGTTTCTTGATGCTTGTGTTATTGAAGAAAGAGACTATTCAAGAAATAGATTGTGGTGTTTGTTAGTACTATCTTTGGATGCGGATAGTGATAGCATGAAGTGTCCATATATGTGGAATACGAACTTTAAGGTGTGCTTTTTCGTAGCCCTACGCAATTCTCATCCTATTTGATCCACGAAAGAATGATCTCCGAGTAACGTCTACCATGCATGTGTTTTTGTGGGAACTATCATGTGTTTAATTATGTTAATGATGTTGAGAGTAGTCACTAGTGAAAGTATGAAGCCTAGGCCTTGTTTCCAAGCATTGATACACCGTTTTTAGTCACTTTCGTCACTTGTTTGCTTGCTGCCATTTTTATTACAGAATTACAAAATCACCTTTTACCATCCATATCACTTGCATTTTACTATCTCTTCGCCGAACTAGTGCACCTATACAATTAGCCATTGTATTAGGTGTGTTGGGGACACAAGAGACTTCTTGTATCTTAATTGCAGGATTGCTTGAGAGAGGATACGTTCAATCTCTTCCTCTCGTAGATTCGATAAACCTTGGGTTATTTACTTAAGGGAAATTTGCTGCTGTCCTACAAACCTCTGCGCTTGGAGGCCCAGCAAGTTTACAAGAATAGAAGCGTGTAGTAGACATCAGAAGTTGAGTGGCTACTCAGGCCTATTTTTATGGGTGAACCTAAGTACGTACACTTGTGAATGGCCACCCAGGATCAAAGAGATTGGATGTTACTCTACGTGTATTGCTTCCATTGCAACCACTTGATATTATGGCTCTGTCTTGACTAAGTAAGTTCGAGGAATCTGATTCCGGCAGTTCTCAGTGGATGAACGTCTTGTATGGGTCTGCCCATAGGAACATGGGACTGTTTCCAAAAGGTCTCGTCTCAATCTTCTCCTTTTCATTTCACTAAATGAGGGTTAAGGACAGAATGGGTTGATTGAGTCTCGTGGTGAAAGTGCACAACCTCTCGAGAGTGTCAAAACTATGATCATAGCCGTGTCCCCGGTTACGGACAATTCTGAGCAGCTGGACAAGGAGGACGACGAAGGATCTCATCATTCAAATTTCTTAAGTAAAACTTGATGGGTGAACTTGGGTAATGAGACACTGGATGCATTCCATGGGTGTGTCTCATATTATTAAGTTGAGAATAAAATGCTTTATGAAAAGTAGGACAAAGTTGGCTTTATGCAAAACAGCTTTGACAACTCCACCAGCCAGATATGCATGTAGATATTAGAAGTTTGCCTTTATGAGTCCACAAGTATCATTTGCCAGTTCCATTCCATATGGTTCTGACCCTTTTGTGGTGCAACGCTTTGACTGTTGCAGGTTCGTCTGACGATGGGTAAGTAAATGGATATAGAGGTTTTGAGTCAGCAACCAACATGTCTGCCTGTGGCACATGAAGATGATGAGGCTCCATGCTATTTTATGATTTCCGCTGCTGAACTTTGTAATATGCTAGTCTTTGGCTATGCAAGTTGTACTGAATTATTTTTCTGGATCTTCGGTGTAATAGATATTTGATGCATTTGCATGATATTACATCTTGAACTGTGGTCCTAGCTATTCGATCCAGGGACTAGCACAGAACACAGGGATCTTTGCCTATTTTAAAGGGCAGGATCGCTACAATGCCACCTCTTGTGTTGATCTGCCATGATGCGGGCCTCAGATGCGGTTATGGATGTGTCACCAACGCCTTTGGGGGCTTCAAGTGCGGGTGATTTGGCTACTCTCAGCCGCATAACGTCAATACTTTGGGTACATCGACATTGGCACCTCCATGGCCTCGATTATCAAGGTGTTGACGGAGGGATTATGAAGATGTTCGTGTTGAAACAAGATTAGGTTCTCGAGGTAACATCTCACATGCTCGTTTCGAGTCGAGAAAGGTTGTTTCAGAGAGTACTAACCGAGGATGGGGGAAGTTGACGCTGCACTGCTCGTTCTGCTCATGCAGTTTAGTTGTGTGGCGATGTCCATATGAAAACCGTGCATGGGACGATGGTGAGCCAAACGATTGGCGTTGCAGCAGTGTTCCCGGCAAGTGGGGGTGACGACGGAGGTTGACTTATGGTGGTGCTCTTTGAGCATTATGTCTCAGTTTCCGGGTGAAAACCTTAGGACTGACCTTCACTGGTTGTACCTGGCAATGGCGGCTCTCTAGTCACTTTCTTGTTGAAGACATTGCTTGGAGATTGGGCTTTCTCCGGGGTGAAAACCCTTCATCTGACTATGGTGGTTAGACCGGGCGATGACAATGCTTCTGTATTGTTTTCTTTCTGGAGGCGTCTCTTTGGAGAAACTCGGAGTCTAGGTGTCTATTTGGTGGTGTTTTGTTCGTGCTGCTACGTGTGTGTAATCGCTTCGGCTCGGTATTTTTTTTCTTTTCTTTTATAATTTTGTCTGTGTGCATCATTATGTCTAGACGTATTATGTTGTTGCAGAGGCTGAGTATAATTGATATCATCATAGAATTAATATATTCGCTTTATCAAAAAAAAAACTGCCAAGGTGCTCATGGAGAGGCTTTGTTTCCCAGGTTTATTTGAACCTGTTTATCTGTTAATTTTGTTTACTTCTATTTGCCTAAGTTGTACTCTGTCACAACATGTATTAAATCTTGTCAAACCTTGTGGTTTATTAATTTAAAGTCGATCATTTAATATAATTTTTGTAAAAAGAAAAGGTGCCGATGAAATTTTGATCCTGCAATGCTTCTTTTTGGAATAGGAATGATTCAAACTTTTTTTTTGAAAGGTCACCGGGGGGGAGAGGATCCCCACCTGAATATATTAAAGAACGAGCAGAAATACAGAATCACGCACGGCGTGAGGAGAGGAATTGACACCACAGACCGGTGTTTTCCTTTTGAACCGGTTTCCTACACCGGTTAGCCCAAAGCGACAAGTCTGAAATAATGTTTGAAATTGTTACAGTAGAACTATGGGTGATGTCTCTGAATACTTTGGCATTCCTGGAATCCCAAATTTTCCATAGAATGGCCAGAAGCACAGAAGGCCAGACATCTGTGGGCAGATCCTGCGGGGTGGGTGTTGTCCAGATGTCGGTGAAGGTGGTGAAGGATGGGGAAATGCCCAGCCGGGACCAGACAGTCGCAGCCTCCATGCAGGTGCAGAAGAGGTGGTCGCGATCTTCCACTGGGAGGTTGCATCTTGGACATGCAGCAGACTGGAGAATGTTCTTGCGAAGGAGGTTGGCCCTGGAGTTGAGTCTGTCGAAATGAAGAAGCCAACCGAAGATCTTGACCTTCTGGGGAGTGAATGAATCCCAGATGACTGCTACCTGATCATCAGCGAGCTGCGAGGCGAGTGCGACGTAAGCTCCGCGCAAGGAGAAGGACTTCCCACTGAGAAGCACCCTATCATCTGGGGCAGGGGAGAGATGTACGTCCTGCAACAACAAACAGAGAGAGTGTAGTTCCCGGCTAGCAGCCGAGGTTAGCCTATTTCTCAGGTTAGTTTCGAGCCCATCATGCATCACATTGGTAACAAAGTCGAATTGTCTGAGGTGGTGGGAGAAGAGAGCTGGGAAGGCCGTAGCAAGAGGCTCAGAGAGTAGCCATCTGTCAAGCCAGAAGTATGTTGAATGACCGTTTCGGACTCGGCATTGGGTAATCTGGCGAAGGATGTGTATATTGTCCTTTAGAATGGAGGTAAGGAAGGTAGTGTTGGAGGTTTGGTGGAGGGGGTAAGGGGAGTGGTGTAGAATCCATTGTTTCCATGGCAAATCATTAGAATGCAAGAATTTAAACGCAAATTTCAGCAGAAGACAGACATTCTGAATTTCTAGGTTCTTAACACCTAGACCACCAGTATTTTTCGGCGTACACACTTTATCCCACGCGACTAGGCATTGTGCTCCTGTGCAAGTGTCGTCTGCTGCCCAGAAGAAGGCTCTTCTTTTTTTATTGTAAAGAGCGGGGTCTTTTTTTGTTAAGGAGAAGCAGGACATTAGGTGGGTGGGAAGGCTATCGAGGACAGAAGTCATTAGATTCAAACTTTTGAAGTTTTTGGAAGCAACTATTCTAGAGGCAAACTCGGTAGAATCAAACTGTTCACTCCAATCCAATCCGCACTTGCGGAGTCAAACTAACATTGCTCACAATACCTCAATTAGAACACACATACGGCACGAGATACGCAGCGTCAGGGCAAACAGAGCAGGGCGCGAGTCCAGACGATCACGGCTCACGACTCACGAGCTCTCATCTGGACCTTGCGCCGCCGGCGTGGTGATACCCAGCTCCGGCCGGCCTCCATGCTGAGACGGCGTAGAGTGGCTTCTTGTGCCAACAGAAGAAGAAGCAGTTGCCCTCGGCGTCGTGCCTCACCTCGTACGACCCGCCCCACCCGCAGCTCTGCAGCAGCTTCCTGGCCTCCATGGCGCCGCTGTAGCTCAGCCCCACCCGCTCCATCCCCGCTGCCTCCATCCTCCCCGCCCACTGCCGCGCCCGCTCGTGTCGCTCCTTCCGTTCGCCGCCCTCGCACGCCACGATGCTCCGGATCTCCTCTCCGAGCACCGCCCGCTCCACCCGCGCCCGCTCCTCCGCCGCGCTGCCCCGATGCGCCGCCGCCGCCGCGCGCTCCAGGCAGTCGAACAGCGAGGCGTAGTAGTTAAGCGCCTCGTCGAACCTCTCGTGGAACGCCGCGCCGTTATGGTTCGCCTCTTGCTCCGTCACCACCATGATCTTGGGACACAACGCCTTCACCGCCGACAGGAACAATCCCAGCTTCGGCCTCCCCTGCCCCGTGGAGGAGAACATGGGTGACTGCGGCGAGAGCGCGGACGCGTCGGGGCTCAGCTGCAGCCGCGTGTTCAGTTCCCGCTCCAGGAGCTCCCCGAAGCTGCTCGGGCTTGACCGCGCGATGATCTGGAGCGGGGTAAGGCCGCCCACGGCGCTGTACCTCCTGCCACCGCCAGCGTCGTCCGCCGCGAGGAGGCGGTGCAGCTGCAGCGCGACGCTCACGGCGAGCGCCTCGCCGGACCTGACGCGGAGGTCGTGCCGGAGCGCGTCGAAGTCCATGTCCTCGAGCCTCGCCTCCACGGCATTGAACTGGAACGGGATGTCGAACGCCTCGGCCTCCCTGGCCAGCACGGCGGACATGCCGGCAAGGAACTCCTTGCTCTCGTGGACGACGGTGATCCGGAGGTGCGGCGTGCCCTCGCTCCGGCCGCGGAACGCGTGGAACAACGCGATCCACTGCGCCGCGTTGGCGGCCGGGCCGGAGAGGTCGACGACGTGGACAAACCTCTCGCCCTCCATCGCCTCGAGGATGGCGTGGTTAGTGGTCAGGTACGCGAGCTTCAGGAACGGGAGCATGTCGAACATGCTGCGGCGCGCGGCCGGGACGAGGTGCGAGTCCGCCGAGCCCGACGCCGAGAGGAGCGCCCGCGACAGGCCCGGCACGAGGTTGAGCAGCTTCCGGGCCAGCGCGTCGGCGAAGACGGCGGCGAGGCGCTGCAGCGTGTGCGGCGCGTCCAGCGAGGCGAGCTGCATGATGTGCTCGAGGCAGAGGTTGGCGCGGTCGAAGGCCCCCGCGGCCACCTCGGAGGCGCACTGGTACAGCAGGCCGATGAGCCGCACGCTGCACTGGTCCGAGCTCAGCTCCTGCACCCACGTCCCTGCGGCGGCATACGGCGTCGGCGAGTACAGCGTGGACGCCGGCGACGACGTCGCCGACGACAGCACGTCTTCCTGCTGCTGCCGCTGCTGGAACATGATGCTATCCTCCCCTCCTTCGATCAATAACCAAACCAAGTAAGTGGGTGCTTCCACTAGCTGCAGAGCATAAATCGAGCTAAGTAATTAAGGTTATCGAGTCAAGACATCGGCATTGTTCGATCTCGTCGTCCTCTTCGAAAGCAACAAGAACGGCGAGGCCTGGAGTTCATACCTTCCAATGTGGTGAGCTTTGTCTCTTGCAGCCAACCTGTGTCAGCGACCTCGGGTCTTGTCCAAGGGTGGACGCATCGCGATGCCATCTTTGTCCGCGTCTAGGTGGAGTAACTGAGAAGATTGAGATTATTCTCTTGGAACTCATCCCAGCATTTGGATCGCAAGGTAGAGGACAAGGTTGTGATCAAACCATTCTGTTTCAGGATACGTCTAATATACAACTGCGCGTACGCAACGAAACAAGAGGGCGACTGTTTCCGATAGCGTCTGCTGGCTTCAGTTTTATGGTCATAAGCGTCATTCCAGATATTCCTGAACAGAGAGTGGAAGAATCTAATACTTGAGATTTTGTATTAATTTGCGAAAAAAATAGAAGATTGCAATGTGGCTTTCCCGCTTGTCATTTGTTCTTTTATACTAGTACCGTACAATGCTGACTTTTTGTTGCCCAGATAGGAATGGACATTGGAGAAGATCACAAGGACATTTTTGTTGTTACTGAAATTAACTTTTTGTTGTTGCTGAAAACTAATTACAATGACATTTTAGCACATGCAGTCAGTCGCTTGCAATTGGTAACACGCAAGGAGGAGAAACATCTTTAGCTTCACCTCCGTTAAGATATTTATTTTTTTCATATATTTGCATGGTTTTGCTAATTCTCACTCGAGTGAAAATTAAGTTATACCTCACTTGATTCTAGGACTGTCAAATTTTCATAGTGAATCATGTAGCCTGTGAGTGGTATATATGGGTTGCAACCGGGATCCCGGTTGCATATGAGTTGCATATAAGTTGCAACTGAAAAATTTCATGAAACGTCGATTTATTTCGCACCAATTTTTTTTTCACACGACACGAAAAATATCGGTTTTTCATGAAACGTCTTCATGAACATATAAATGTCGGTTTTTCATTAAACGACTTTGTGAATATATAATACTTAGGCGCAAAATTATTTGTCCAAAAAATTTAACCGGGAGCATATGCTCCCGGGTGTTGGGTGTCAAAACGACATCCCCTGACAATTAACATGTACTGTTATTTACAACTCTGTTCTAAATAGCTGAAACATATAGTGTATCATTGATCATGATGTTAAAGTAGATTATATTGTTCTGTATTACCCCATTGTATAAGGGGCTTTCTGCATATTGCACACCTGTACATGTACTATATATTGTGTCCTTTGGCCCCTGGGAATACAAGCTGCTTATTCCTAACATGGTATCAGAGCCTAAGGTCTCAGGTTCGAGTCCTACCCCTGGCGTTTTTCTCCCAATTATTTCTCCGCTCGAAAAAGGGCTGGAGGGGAGCTTTTAGCCACCGATGTTCCGGTGTGCTATTCTTCTATTCACGTGTTGACTTTCTCTTCTCCCGTCACACGTGAGAGGGGGTGTTGTGAAGTGTGTTAAGTATATTATACCACCACTTTCCATCAGATCGGTCTTTTGGGATAGTTGGTTGGTAAAGGTTAGGATTTTTTTTTTCGCACGTGCAGCTCGTGCCTTTTTCTTTCTCTCTACTCCTTGCCGCGCCCCGGCCGCCGCCGCCGTCTTCTCCCTGCCGCACGTTGCGGCCTCCGGTCGCCGGTCGTCGTCTTCTTTCCGTCTCGCGCCCGTGCTCGCTGCGATCTCGCGCGGTGTGCCCGGTCGCCTCGCCCCCAACCCGTCCGCTGCTCCTGGCGCTCGTCCCGCACCCGACCGGACCCTAGCGCCGCCACTAACCTGCCCCGCCGCCGCTCGCCTCGCCCTGCCTGGCCGTCACGCGCCCCGGCGATTCCCTCCGCCACACGCTCCGCCGAGCTCCGCCGCCCGTCGCTCGTCCGGCGCTCCAAGTCCAGCCCCGACGCCGTCTGGTCATCCAGCCCTCCAAGTCCCCATCGCCCCGGCCGCGCCAACGACCCCACCGCGCGGCCCTCCCGCGACCTCGCCGCTGGCCCGTCCCGGTGACTCGCCCCGGCCGCCCCCTGCTGCGGCTCGCCCCGGCCGCCCCCTGTTGCGGCTCGCCCCGGCCTTCGCCGGACTTCGCCGGCCTCCTTTTGCTCGCGATTCGATCTGTGAGATCGATCTTGATCCGGTTTTCGGTCAACTCTGTGACCGGCTGTTAAAAAAAAAATATCAGTTCCATCGTTTCTTGTGGATGATTCTTCCGCTGCTCCCGTCTTGCACTCGGGCCTTTCTTCGATCCTTGGTGCTTGTCCATCGACACCGCGTCTGTCGGCTCGCCGCTCTACATCGACTTTCGCGGCCTCTTCACGTGGTTCTGACCGCGCTTTACCGACTCCGTCTCCGTCGGCTTGCCGCTCTTCGTCGACCCTCGCGGCCTCTTCCCGCGGCTATGGCCGCGCCTTGCCGACTCCGTCTCCGTCGGTCTGCCGCTCTACACCGACTTTCGCGGCCTCTTCATGCGGCTATGGCCGCCCTTCGCCGCCTCCGTCTATGTCGGCTCGCCGCTCGACATCGCCTCTTGCGGCTTCTTCAGGCGGTTGTGACCGTCCTTCGTCGACTACGTCTTCATCGGCCTCTCCAGTCATGCCCCTTTCTGCGCATGAGATAGCGCAGCTTCGACGCCTACTTGATGCTTGGGACTCTTCACCGACAGGTTCTGCTGGTTCTGCGACTGCGTTTTCTGGCATTGAGCGACCACCTTCTCCTTCTCCAGGTACATCCCCATGGCTTCTTGATACTGGAGCTTCTTTTCATATGACTCCTGATTCTTCTTTTTTGCATTCTGTTCGACCTGTCGACCCTCCTGTTCGTGTTCTTACTGCCGATGGTACCCCTCTCCCAGTCATTAGTCGAGGCATTCTTAGTACCTCCTCGTTCCATGTTCCTTCTGTTGCGCATGTTCCTCAACTTAACATGCAACTCTTTTCTGGCAGTCAGATTGTCGACTCTCGTTGTAGCATCACTCTCGACTTTGATTCCTGTTCTGTTCAGGATCGTCGCACCGGCACTATGCTTGGTGCTGGCCCCCGCCGTCATGATGGCCTCTGGGAGCTTCACTGGCTTCGTCTTCCTTCTGATGCCTCCGTCGACAGTTCCTCGGCATCTGTAGCCGTCGCTGCTAGCTCTTTTCAGCAGTGGCATCATCGTCTTGGACATTTATGTGGTTCTCGACTCTTGTCTTTAGTTCATCGTGGTGTTCTGGGGTCTGTCTCCGGAAATGCTTCTTTGGATTGTCAGGGCTGTCGTCTTGGTAAGCAGATTCAGCTACCATATCCTCGCAGTGAGTCTGTGTCTGAGCGTCCTTTTGATCTTGTTCACTCTGATGTTTGGGGTCCAGCTCCTTTCTCGTCGAAAGGAGGACATCGCTACTATGTTCTCTTTATAGATGATTTCTCTCGTCACACTTGGATATATTTCATGTCTTCTCGTAGTGAGGTCTTGTCTATTTATAAGAGATTTGCTGCCATGGTTCATACCTAGTTCTCCACTCCTATTCGTGTCTTTCGTGCAGATTCTGCTGGAGAGTATATCTCTCATTCCCTGCGCGCTTTTCTTGCTGAGGAGGGTACTCTTGCTCAGTTTTCTTGTCCTGGTGCTCATGCTCAGAATGGTGTGGCTGAGCGCAAGCATCGTCATATTCTTGAGACTGCCCGTGCTATGATGATTGCTTCCTCTCTTCCGCCGCATTTCTGGGCTGAGGCTGTCGCTACATCGACTTACCTCATTAACCTTCAGCCTTCTGCTGCCCTTCAAGGTGGCATTCCTCTCGAGCGTCTTTCTGGTACCTCTCCAGATTACTCGGCTCTTCGTTTGTTTGGTTGCGCTTGCTATGTTCTTCTTCCTCCCCGCGAACGCACCAAACTGACCGCTCAGTCTGCTGAGTGTGTTTTTCTTGGATACAGTGATGAACATAAGGGCTACCGCTGTTGGGACCCTGTCGCTCGTCGGATGCGCATCTCCCGTGATGTCACGTTTGATGAGACGCGCTCCTTCTATCCTCACCACACCTCTGGCACTTATCCGGTGGATGATATCTCTTTTCTCCTTTTTCCGGATTCACCTCCTGCTGTCTCTTCTCCACCTCCTACATCTGGTGCGCCTCCTCCATCTTCGGCGCCATCCTCTCCTCCGTCTAGTACCCCTAGTACTCCTAGTACTCCTCGTTCTCCGGCTTCGGTTCCTCCTTCTCCTATTCATACTTCCTCCTCTTCTGATGAGTCATCTTCTGCTGATGAGCCTTCCCATTCACGGCCTGTTCGTCAGCGTCGTCCTCCAAACCGTTATACTCCTAGTAAGTACGGTCTTTCTGTTGTCTCCGAGCCGACTTCTTATCGGGATGCTGAGCGTCATCCTGAGTGGCAGCTTGCCATGGCTGAGGAGATTGCTGCGCTTGAGCGCACTGGCACCTGGGATCTTGTTTCTCCTCCTTCAGGTGTTCGTCCTATCACGTGTAAGTGGGTCTATAAGATTAAGACCCGCTCTGATGGATCTCTCGAGCGCTATAAAGCGCGTCTTGTGGCTCGTGGCTTTCAGCAGGAGCACGGCCGAGACTATGACGAGACTTTTGCCCCTGTGGCTCATATGACCACTGTTCGTACTCTTCTTGCTGTTGCTTCTGTTCGACGCTGGTCTGTCTCCCAACTTGATGTTCAGAATGCTTTTCTTAATGGCGAGTTGAGTGAGGAGGTTTACATGCAGCCTCCTCCTGGGTATTCTGTTCCCGATGGGATGGTTTGTCGTCTTCGACGATCCTTATATGGTCTTAAACAGGCCCCTCGTGCCTGGTTTGAGCGTTTCTCCTCTGTGGTTATTGCCGCTGGCTTCTCTCCCAGTGCTCATGATCCAGCACTGTTTGTCTACACCTCTTCTCGGTGTCGGACCTTATTGCTTCTCTATGTTGATGACATGATCATCACTGGTGATAACCCTGAGCACATTGCCTTTGTTAAGGCGCGTCTATGTGAGTAGTTTCTTATGTCTGATCTTGGTCCTCTTCGCTACTTTCTTGGGATTGAGGTTTACTCTACAGCCGATGGCTTCTTTATCTCACAGGAAAAGTATATTCAGGATCTTCTTTCTCGGGCTGATCTTAGTGATGAGCGTACTGTTGAGACTCCTATGGAGCTTAATGTTAAGCTTCGTCCTACTGATGATGATCCTCTTTCTGATCCCACACGTTATCGTCATCTTGTTGGGAGTCTTGTTTACCTTGCTGTCACTCGCCCTGATATCTCTTATCCTGTTCATATTCTGAGTCAGTTTGTCTCAGCTCCTACCACCGTTCACTACAGTCATCTTCTTCGTGTCCTTCGTTATCTTCGTGGCACGATTACTCGGCGTCTTTTCTTCCCTAGTTCCAGCTCTCTCCAGCTCCAGTGTTACTCGGATGCCACGTGGGCGAGTGATCCTTCGGATCGTCGTTCCCTTTCTGCTTACTGTGTGTTTCTTGGTGGTTCGCTTATTGCTTGGAAGACAAAGAAACAGGTAGCGGTTTCCCGTTCGAGTGTTGAGGCTGAGCTGCGGGCTATGCCTTCGTTGATTGCTGAGGTGACCTGGTTACGGTGGTTACTTTCAGATTTTGGGGTCTCTGTTACGACACCCACTCCTCTTTTGTGCGACAGTACAGGTGCTATCAGTATTGCACGTGATCCGGTCAAGCATGAGCTGACCAAGCATATTGGTGTTGATGCTTCTTATACACGTGCTCAGGTACAGGATCAGGTTGTTGCGCTCCACTATGTGCCTTCAGACTTGCAGTTGGCGGATTTCTTTACGAAGGCACAAACCCGAGCGCACCATGACTTCTTACTCTCCAAACTCAGTGTTGTGGATCCACCATGAGTTTGAGGGGGGTGTTAGAGTAGATTATATTGTTCTGTATTACCCCATTGTATAAGGGGCTTTCTGCATATTGCACACCTGTACATGTACTATATATTGTGGACTTTGGCCCCCTGGGAATACAAGCTACTTATTCCTAACACATGAAAAAGATAAAACAAATCTATGTAACATTGGCGTTAGTTCAACGGCACTGCACACAAAAATCATGATCCGCAAGACCTCGACAAGATCCATGATCCATCTTCCATCCGTTAAACAATAACGGTCAACTTATAACTATAAACAAGCGTAACACAAATTCGAGACAGACCCAACCTGACGTAGATTACAAACTCCCATGCAAGTGCTATCCATCCACCGAGGGATGGGTAAGCAGAGCAGCTCCAAAGGTGACCACTTCGTCAGGTTTCAGCCTCGCGTTTACCTCCTTCCCGTCAAAATAGTCCCTGACGAGTCTCTGAATCTTGGGGATCATGGTGCTCCCGCCGATGAGAACGATCTCATCGATCAGATTCTTCTTCTTCTCCAGCTCAGCCTCCACCATGACCCTGTCCAACAATGCTATGACTTTGAGGAACAGATCGTGGTTTAGCTCCTCAAACTCGGCCCGGGTCAGGGTCTCCGAGAAATTGAGGCCGTCGACGAGTGATTCGATGGTGAGCTGCGCATGGCGTCGAGTGCTCAGCACTTTCTTGGCCTGCTCGCAGGCTGTTCTGAGTTTTCCGTGTGCTTCCTTGTCATTGCTAATGTCCTTGCCGTGCTTCTGTTTGATCAGTTCCACGAAGTGGTCCACGATCCTCCGGTCGAAGTCGTCTCCTCCCAGGAACGGGTCGTGGCGCGCCGAGTGGAACTGGAACACGCCGTCCACCAGCGTCAGGACGCTCGCCTCAGCGGTGCCTCCGCCTAAGTGGAGGACGAGGGCGTTCCCATCTTCGCCGAGCTTCTGATGGAGGTCGTAAGCGACGGCGGCCGCGATGGGCTCGTCGAGTATCCTCGTGGCACACACACCGGCGATCCGGCCGGCATACCTCGTGGACTCCGTCGGCGCCTGGTGGTAGTGCTGCGGGACGGTGAAGATGGCATACCGGACGCCACGGCCGATGTACGCCTCGGCTGCCTCCCTCAGCCTGGCGATAACCATGGCGGTGATCTGCTCGACGCTGAACTCCTTGGCCACGCCGCCATTGATCTTTACTTGGATGTGAGGGTTTAAGTTTTTCTCCACGAGTTTGTATGGCACTGTCTTGATCACTCTCTGCACAACCTCTGTGTCATACATGTGGTCCCATCTACGATACGCAATGGAAAACAGACATCAGTGCCAATCTTATCATTGATCGAGATTATGGAGGAACGCCTATTTGCAAGTAAATTTACCCAAGTATAGGCTATGATGAGAACATGCAGTTTGCAGTCCAACCGACGCATTCCGCGCTAACTTCCGGTTTTAATTTTGGGCTAACATTTATGACGTAAAAATCGCCTCAAGATAAAATTGCTGCGAACGTAGGTGGGCCATGGGGTTGTTTGGATAGCAAGTTTTTAGAGAACCAATTATCTACCACCGCTTTTTAAGGCCTAACACAATAAAACTTTGTTGGGATATTTTTGCGAATCAGAATTAGAATGTTAGCAAACTAGGTTCTTTATGATTTTCACGAAGAACCCCAATCTTTGGGACATATAACACACAAAACTGATACTTATGGTTTTAGGTCACAAGTTCCAAAGTACAATGGTACTTATGGTTTTAGGTCACAAGTTCCAAAGTACAATGGTACTTATGGTTTCCAGACACTCTAATTTTTGTGTATGGATACATACTAATAAGTTCTACATATCCTGAATGTTCGCTAAAAATTCATTACATTTTTAGGCTACACAAAAAACAATTACGTCCGAAAAGGGAAAGAAACTCATTTTTATCCCCCACGGTAATTTGGCTTGTTTGATGAAACTTGTGTTGTGCATACCAGATGTAGTGTAGATGTACTCGTAAGCATTTTTCAGATTTTTTTAAGGTTTGAAAGGATGATTTTCGGTTTTTTAAAGGGCTCCAAGGAGCTCAAGAGCTAATAGCAATTTTCTCACAAAACCACACTTCTTGAAAATTTGGTCACATAAACAATTTTTTCGGGTAAGATGTATCACAATCTAAATCCTCTTTTTCATCTAACTAATCACAAAAACTAATAAGCATGTTCCACATCGTAGAACAACCGTGTCCATTCAACTTGAAATCAACTAACCACAGTATCTATTCAAGTTAAAATCCACTAAACACAGAGTGCATTCATTTTGCCCAATGTAAATTACTTTGCAAATGAACTAAGTAATCAATTTGGTGACTAGTTTTTACCCACTAGTTTGACATTTTGTATGGTAGTTACCGTAGTTTGACAGATTTATATTTGGATTACCAATTTGGTGATTCTATACCAAATCTTATCTCTTCTAAATATTTGAGAACAATTTGCCAAGTAGGTCCCTACTATTGCGTACATTGGCAGATCAGACTCGTTTGAAAATGCTATGAGGAGGAAACTGGCACGCCATGTGACCTGCGTACCGGAACACACGAGTCACAACGCTCACATGATCTTAGAATGGATAAATTCTGAAAAAATCCGTTAAGTCCTTTTTTATTGGGGGAGTAAGTTCATCTCCAAAGGGATTGGGGATGGGAGAGGACTTAGTGAAATCGCTACTTTTCACCCATTCCTCTAAAATCCCGACAAATATTATTCCATCTCAATAAACTAGTTCGAGGATTTTCCAGGATCCAGGATACTCTCCTACAATCCACTAAAATAGACTTCAAATACATTAGAAGTCAACAAGATCTAAAGGGTTAATGCGGATATAAAATCTGTCAAATGGGTTAATTAGCATCAAAGATATCAAACTAGGGGTAAAAAATAAAAATGACTCTTGGTTTTGATGAAAAATTCCTGATCGTGGTCTTTTACCGCAACAAGAATCGAAGCAGGAGTTGGGCGGCTTATATGGATCCAAGGGGTTAGAGTCGGCAACATGCTACCGCTCGGTTTGGTTGTGTTAAATGTTAATACAAGCCATGTAATGTTCCAATTCTCCAACCTTATGTAGTGGTTGGCTTTATTTTTCGCAACTCCTACAATTGAGTAATCATGTGCTAAAAAATTAATCCCCGTCGGACAAATGCCGCCGTGGTGACAGATGTATTTTTCTCGTGCATATCATGATAAAGGGGTGAAAGGAGGTTTGCCTTTTTTTCATTATCTCGAAAAGGTTGAATTGTTCATCTACTAAAAATTAAGTAATTTTGTGAGTATTTATTGCATTACCTTTTCCCGACGAGACGCTTGAAGCCGAAGATGGCACATCCGGGGTCAACAGCGGCGTGGTTCCTGGCGTCCTCGCCGACGAGGAGCGTGCCGTTGCCTGTGAAGGCGACCCATGAGGGGATGCAGAGCTGGAACATGGTTTCGGCCCTGCCATCGGCGTACCCGGCGACGCAAGAATTGGTGTTGCCGATGTCGATGACGACCACCGTGGCGTCCTGGGGCCGGTGGTGGACGCTATCCATTAACGCGCTCGCCTTCTGATCGAACAAGAGAAGCAGGGGAAGTAAGATCGCAACGGCAGTACTAGCCCTGACGACGCTGTAGGCCATCGTTGCAGCCACGGATTGAAGCCAATCGGCCGGCTCGACGCGATCCTTTTATACTATAGTACAGCGGTGCCTCTCAGTTTGGTTTTCGGTTCTGGACACGTAAGTTATCCCTGACGTACAGTTAACCTTTCTTCCACAAGTCCAGTTAAAGAAAAAAACTTAACTAACTCTGAACTCGAGCCGAATTCAAACAAAACTGTAGCACCATGCTAGTTTCAGATGAGAACTGTTGAAGATATGAGCAATTTTCCACATAATTTAACCCTTAAAAATAGTAGATAAAATATGACTAGTAAAACATGAATTAAACTAGTCATGCAACATAGAAGATAGTACGCAAATACCAATTCTAGGGAGTACGCAAGTAGCAATTCTAGAGAGTACGCATATTGCAATTCTACACAAATTATCACAAATATTGTTTTAAGCATGATGTCTAGTAGAAAACATATGTACATGTACAGGGTGTTGGAGGAAGACCCGTTGGCGCCGTCGGTGTTCATGTTGCCGAAGATGACGTCGACGTCGGGGAAGAAGTCGTCGTCCGGGAAGTAGTCGTCGGCGTCCGTGTTGCAGAAGAAGCCAGTAGTCACGCGGTAGCGCTCCCCAAAAACCTTATCGCCCATCTCCCGTATAGGATCACAAGAGGCGCAGGTCCGGAGGCCTACTGTCCCGTCCCGCGGTGCGCGCCGCGGCACGGGATGAAGAAGTCTTGATCGGCGGCGCAATGCTCGAGAACCAAGTGGCAATCGCATGAGAGTGGTGGCTGATGTGGTGTGTCTATGTGGGAGGAGCGCCCTCTCTTATATAGGTACACGGTAGGAGGCGAAAGATTCGCGAGAAGCTGAAGAGAAAGGGACCGAGACCCTTCAATTCATCTCCCACTAGTGCATGATGAGAGACCTTTCGGTTTCAACTTCCACTAGTGCAAAACGCTTCAACTTCATGCAACCGTTCATATTCATCCATTCATGGCCTGTAGGATTTTTCAGGAATTATGGAAATAAATAAATGGGCTAGTGCCAAAATTACAACAATCCCCCACCAGATCCTAGAGGCACATAGAATTTGCCTTAGGTTCTAAAACATTGTTTATATACCGGTACTGCAGTAGAGACTGTTAAGTTGAACTTCCACCTAGAACTTCATGTTGCACTAGTTCGCAACTTGAACAGTGGACTGGACCTTGAACTGCAAGTTTTCTACGAATCTAGCTTTACACAAAGTCTTGACCGATACTAGGCTGTCGTGGGACTTCCCCATGGGTGGAGCTTATACGTCATACTCCCGGGCCTTTCATGAGTTTATTAGAGAGCACCCAACTCTCATAGACTATGACGTTTAACAGTCAGGCTCATATAGGTGTGTTACTCAAAGATGTTCTGCAGGACAACATCTCTTCTTTAAAATAAAGACTCTTGGAACACATTAAGATAGATATCAACCTGCCATGCAGTTTAGAAGAGTATTGCATCTTCACGGAGTGGTATTATATAAAATAAGAATACTCTTCTCTCAGTTGATCAACAGCTTGTCTCCCAATTCTACTTCACGGGATCTCCGATCACATAGAGTGGGTTGCCACTGTGAACAACTCATACCGTGGGTCTCATACCCATCTCCTTCGATGCATTATCTATCACATTACATGATAGACCCTTTGTGAAGGGATCTGCCAAATTTTTAGATGTTTGGATATAATCCAACGCAATAACTCCGGAGTTTTTCATTTTTCTGACAGATTTCAGTCTCCTCTTCACATGCTTTGATGACTTCATATTATCCTTAGAACTGTTAACCTTGATGATCATAGTTTGATTATCACAGTTCATTAGGATGGCGGGTATTGGTTTTTCAACCACAGGTAAGTCCATCAAAAGCTCACGAAGCCACTCTGCTTCAACAGTGGCAGTGTCTAATGCTGTGAGTTCTGCTTCCATAGTTGACCTCGTTAAGATGGTCTGCTTGCAAGACTTCCAGGAAATAGCGCCACCACCAAGTGTAAACACATAACCACTTGTGGCCTTAATCTCAGCAGTCAGATATCCAATTTAAATCACTATAACCTTCTAGTACCTTCGGATACCCGGTATAGTGAATACCATAACTCGTAGTGCCTTTTAAATAGCGCATAACCCTCTCAAGAGCATGCCAATGATCATCTCCCGGATTTGAAACAAATCGGCTCAGTTTACTTACAACAAAAGTGATGTCAGGCCTCGTGGCGCTAGCCAAATACATAAGCGAGCCAATAATCTACGAGTATCTCATTTGACTTTATGTGACAATAGTAATCATCTTTGATATCCATTGATAGTCTTAAAATGCAAAGTCCATGTTAGTTTTATCACCTTCATACTCGAGGACAAGTATAGGTTAAGCTTGGGGATGTTGATGCATGTAAAATTCATACATGAACTTTGCATTATAATACTCATATTTCAATCATATTTGCGTCATATAAGGGTTATATCATTGTTTTATAATGATTTTTTTCACAGTTTTCCTATTTTTCTGGAATTAACCCTGCACTGGCAGAAAACCCTATTTTCTATATTTTGATGTTTCAGGGACCCAAACGACGTCCAAATGACCTGAAAATTTACGAGCATCATTTTTTGGAAGGAACGAAGCTTGGGAGTCAAGGAAGCGCACGAGAGGAGGCCTGAGGACCAAAATAGGTGGTCCCATGCGGCCAGATTCCCGGGCTGCGTGGGGACCCCTCTTTTGGGCCTCGGGGCTCCGATGCCGTCGATCTTCGTCCCTACTCCTCTGTCTTGACCTAAAAACGACTATAAAAATAGTCCCCCGACGTTTTCCAGAGGGAGGCGGCGAAGAAACACAAAACCAAGAAACAGGAGACAGAAGGCTGCCGCCAGAAAAGATCGGAGGGGGGGGAAACGCCACCGGATTCACCTCCGGAAGGCTCCTCCACCCCCCCCCCCTCCGGAGTCTCCATCAACACCACCGTCAAGACCAGCACCATCTCCATCACCATCTTCGTGATCCACTTCATCCCCCTCATAGTCTGAGATTGTTCGAACCCTAGCTATTGTTTAAGTGCTATTCTACCTGTATATGATTGGCTACATGTCATTGTTTGGGGGTGAGATTATATTTTCAGATTGTGTTGTATCACTTATACCATTGAATCATATCATGTCTTTGCGCTGTGAGTAGTTCTCTCATGTTCCTGGGGGCTTAGGATGAATTGGCAATGATTTTTATTTGACATGTGTTGGTATTTTGTCTAGTTTTTATCTTTGATGTAATTCTATGATGGTGTTGTGTCAACGTCGATTGCACATCACTTCACCTATATGGGCTCATAGGAGAGCACCGTGGTGTAATGAATTGAGGGAGACTTAGGAGGACAAGTAAACCTGAGACCGAATCACGAAGTTGCATTATGAGGGCATTAGTATCGGGGTCCTTAGAGTTTAAGGCTATGGTGGGACTCTATGTCTTAATAGCTCTTGTGCAGTCATTTATTTGGCCATAAGAACCATCATAAGGGGGTTTATTTTATTTATTTAGCTTTACCTAATTATGGCTCCGTCCAAAGAAGATTAAAACTTGACGAAATGTTTACCTTATTGTTCTAGAAATATTTATGCCATCAAGTCTAGGTAGCCCTTGGGAACGTTTTCCACTTATAAGAAACACACACTTGAGCTTGTCCTCTTGCTGCATAGAGGATTGGGATTTCTCTCTTTGAGAGTTTTTACTTGTCATATTTTTTTTCAGCTTTTTACTTTATTGCAAACTCTACACCAAAAAACCCAAAAACACTTGAATCAGTTAAACATTTTAGTTTGTCTAGCGGATAGATAATAAGAGAAGTGACACTCTTATTTAAGAGGATAAATACTTATACCTTCTACTCCTCGTGGGATCGATACTATACTTGCACATTGAAGATTTCAACGATCCCCTATACTTGTGGGTATCAAGACATTTTCTGGCGCCGTTGCCGGGGAGTGTAGCGCTTAAGTTTTTATTCTTGTTTGCACTAGATATTTATTTTCAGTTCTGCATTTCTTTTTGTTTGTTTTACATATGAAAGTGCATCGTTGCTCCCATGCATGGTTTTGGTAATTAATGACAATCTTATGGACTAATGTTTGCATTGAGCTATATTTATAGGTGTGTCCATTTGAGTTGCTTGATCTCCATTTGTTGGAATCAAGGTTAAGGGAAGAAAATCATTTGTTGATCAAGGCCAAGGCCAAGGTGTTCGTCATCAAGATAAAGGCCAAGTGAAGATATGCCGAAGAGGTGCTTCTCCCATCTTGGTGTATGGGGGAGCCACCATGTGAATCTTCACCGAAGCGCGATCGAGGAAGGTGGTGCGTCTTGAGGAGTTGAAGATCGTTTTCATCGACCTCAAGTGGATTAATGCGCAAGGCAAAGGTATCATCTTGATAAGGTTTCTATTTTACCGGTCTCATGTTGTTTAGTGAGAGACCGGATTATAGGATAGATAACCGTACTATCAAGAGGGGCTCTCGACCGAATATCGTGATCGTATCACCGTAGAGAGCACAAACCTTTGCATCCATGCAATCATCTTTATTGGTTCTTATTTGTCTCTAATCGTGGTGTGGTCTTGGTGCTTGTCGTGCTCGTCATGACAAAGCTAAGTTCACCAAAAACGGTTTTCATATGCGTCTTCTATTGCGGTTTTGGTATTGGAGATTTTGCCGGTTCATCCGTGCGGGAGATTTATCTCTTCCATTTCTTTGCAAAATCTCCATTGCTTGTTTGCCATTTTCAAAGGTTGCTTTTGTTGTCCTCTTTCCAACAAAATTGGTTTTATTTCATTCGGACTTCAATTGCAAAAGATGCGGCATTTCCAGTTTTCAAAATAGTGGTTTAACCTTTCCCCATTTCGTTTTATAATATTTTCTTGGACTATGATGTTTCTCTGCATAATCTTTTTGTGCTCGTTGTGACGATTCCAACGAGTCCAAGATTATCGAAAACGGAGTTCGTGGGTGAAAGTTATTGCATTTCCGATTTGCAAATGGGAGCTTTAACCTTTCCCCGTTTATTTTTATAATATATTCTTGGACTATGACGTTTCTCTGCATATTCTTGCTGTGCTTGTTGTGACGAGTCCAACGAGTCCAAGATTATCGAAAACGGAGTTCGTGGGCGAAAGTTATTGCATTTCTATTTTGGAAAGTTTTCTAAACAGATTTTTAAAAAGGAAAAAGAAAAACAAACAGGCAGACCGGCCTGGCCGGGCCCGAGGCCGGTCTCAGGCCGGGAGGCTCGGGTGGTCAGCCGGCCCACCCCGTGCAGTGTGGCCGGCCCAGGCCGGGGTCCCAGGCCGGCGCCTTCGGGCACCTGGCCGGCCCACGTGCGTCCGCGGCCGGCCCAAGGCCGGGGCCAGGCCGGGCCTCCTGCTCTGCCTGCTCTGTTCGCTCGATGGTTTCTTCGCTGCTTCCGATTCTTTCCCGGCCCGGCCGGGGTGCAGGCCGGCCCCAGGCCGGGCAGTCTGCTGCTCGTTTTTTTTTTTACTTTTTTAGCTCCAACGGCTCCTTTTTGGAGCCACCTATAAAAGGGGCTTCTTCCCCATTTTTTCAGGGGAGCTCGTTTTCTCTCTCCTCACCATTGTTGCAACATTTTGAGAGCTCGATTCCTCCACTTCCCTCCGATGATTCTTGCCCAAATTTAGGGAAACAAGAGAGGAGATCTAGATCCACTACTCCACCAAACAAAATCTCCTCTAAGTGAGGGAATCTCGTTGGATCTAGATTTTGTAGTTCTTGGTGTTTCTCCTCCGTTCTTCCTCCTAAATCCCTCCATAGCATTAGTTGCTTTGGTTGGATTTTGGGGTGAAGGATTTGACCACTTGGTGTGATCTTCCCCTTTTGCATTAGTTGCATCGGGTTGTGCTCCCCACGGTGATTCGTGGGATTGAAGGTTGGGAGCTTGTTACTCTTGGGTCATTGGACCCTAGATGGTGGTGATGACGTGAAGACTTCAGATTGTGAAGCTTCGGCACGCTTTGGGAGCCCCCAATTGAGTTGTGGGTGTGTGCCCCAAAAGTTGTAAGGGCTCCGGAATCTGCCTCGAAGGATTCCGATAGTGGAAGGTGAACCAAACCTTTGGGTACGGTTCATCGGAGAATAGGGTGAGGCCTTTGTGCATCTTGAGTAGGCCTTTTGTGGCGAGCTCACACCCCTCCAACGATACGTACTCACTTAACAAGGAGGAACTCGGGAATACATCCTCGTCTCCGCGTGCCTCGGTTATCTCTATACCCGAGCTTTTACTTATGCACTTTACATTATGATAGCCTTCGTGCTTGAAGTTTATATCTAGCTATCACCTTGTTGCTTGCCTTGTTTAGCATAGGTTTTTGGTACACATAGGTGAGCCTAGAAATTAGGTTGTTGGCTTGTTAATCTAAACACATAGTTTTATTCCACAATTATCAAGCCATTAAATAGAGAAAGTTATAATCGCCTATTCACCCCCCCCCCCCCTAGGCGACATCGGGGCATCGTTTGTTCTTTCAATTGGCACAATTCCTTGTTTAGATTTAATGGCACAAATTTTAATGTTTGGAAAACTCATATGCTTAATCACTTACGGGTCTTGGACCCCAATATTGAGCGTATCCTAGATATAGGTTTTTCTCCTCCAAAGGATTACGAAAGTACGACTTTAGAGGATGAGAAAAACTTATATCTAGATGCTCTAGCTTCTAATGAGTTTTGCAAATTTGTGAGTGTTGTAGTTTTCGAGTCAATCATGCCTCTCCGGGATACTCATGAATTATGGACCAAGCTTCAAGAAAAATATGGAGTGTCCAACTCTATTGAGGATGATTGTTCTCCCTCCACCTCCGGCCGTGACGAGCTCTCGTCTTTGTCTACTTCACCAAAATGTGGTAAGCTACAAACCAATTTAATGGCGAGTAGTGATAGGCTTTGCAATATTGATAGTGAGCTCTTTTATGATGATCTTCTATCTCTATCTTGTTGCAACGCCTCATCTTTGGACTTAAACTCTTCTAGCACTCCAAATGTCATACATGCTAGTGTTGATAGTCCTTGTATATCATCCAAAAATTGCTTAGATAAATCTAATGATGATATGCTTGCTTTATCTTGTTCCCATGATGAAAATGGTTGTGTTCCCTCTAACTCTTGCATTAATATTAATGTAGAGGAAACCAAATTAATTGTGGAACAAGATTTGAACTTGAGTAGTTCAAAAATAAATTATTCTTCTTCATCCATCACTCATTGCCTTATGGCTAAATCTTCTTCTAGTGATGATAATGATAATAATGATGATAATAATGATGAAGAAGATGATGTGGAAAAGGTTAATGCTCTTCTTCAAAATAAAGTCCTAATGATTCTTAAAGCCCTCCCTAATAATAAAAATGCTCAAGCTATTCTCTTTGAAATTATGGAGGCGCTAATTGAGCGCGGGGAAACTATTGAGGCTTTGGAAGCAAGCCTTGAAGAAAAGGGTAAGATTGAAAGATATGATGCTATGGAGAAAGCATCGTTAGAAGATGCTGAGGAAGAGCAAGAGACTCGTGCTTCTCTAGAGGAGAAACTAGAATCTATCGAGGAGTCTCATAATGAAATGATTGCTAAAATCATTAAAGAACGTGATCATGCTCATGCAAAATATAAAGTGTTTAAAATGGAAAATGCTAGATTAAATAATGAGCTTGATAAGATTTCTTCTTCTATTCCTAAAGTTAATGATGCTTGTGCTACTAATTCCATTTCTTGTGAAGCATCTACTTTGAAGGAGAATGTTGAGCTAAGGGCTCAACTTGAGTTGCTAACTAGCAAGTATGAGAAGTTGGAAGCAATTCATAAAAAGCTATCTAGCTCTAATGATAATCTTCTAGCATCCTATGGGAAGTTGGAAGAAAATCATGAAAAGCTATCTAGCTCTAATGATGAACTTCTAGCATCCTATACTTGTCTTAAGTTAGCTCATGAGGCCATCACTACAAAGGTAATATCTTGTGAGCCTCATAGCATAACCATAACTAAAAAATGCTATATTGCCATGTGTTAGTCCTAGTAATTCATCCACTAAAAATATTGGTACATCATGTGATGAATTACTTGCTTTGCCTTGTTGCTCTAACAATGAAGCTTCTACTTCCTCTAGTGTTTTTGTTGCCACTAACCATGTAGAGGAAATAAAAGACCTCAAGGCCCAAGTCGCTTCTTTGAAGAAGGGCTTGGAAAAGCGTCATGGGGAGAAGAGTGCACTTGACAACATGTTGAGTGTGCAACAATCCCCAAATGACAAGAGTGGACTTGGATTCAACTCCAACAACAAGAACAAGTCCAAGTTTGACAACAAGAAGAAGGGCCAAGTTCAAATCAAGAATCCGGCCAAGATCACTTGCTTCAAGTGCAAGCTAGAAGGGCACCATGTTCGGGATTGCCCAATGAAGAAGAAGAAGCCTCTTAGTGAGAAGCGTCCTCTTGTTCAATCTCGTGCTCAACCACGAGTTGAACAAAGGCCACCTCCCAAGAAGACTCAAGCCAATGCTCCTCAAGTTGAGGAGCCTATAAAGAAAAGAAGAGTCGGTGTTGCTACCTTTTCCGCGGCAAAGGTCATTTTGCTTCCTTATGCACTAACGGTACCTCTTCCAACCCTATCATAATTAATGATGATTATTCTCTTGGGAAGGATAGAGTTGGCAATGTGTTTGCCAAGTATGTGGGAGCTCAAAGTGGTGTCAAGAAATGCACCATTTGGGTTCCCAAACCTATTGTGACTAACCTCTTAGGACCCAACTCGGTTGGGGACCAACAAGCTCAAACTTGATCAATAGGTGTTTGTGGAGGACATTGGTGATTTGGCTATTTTTGAAGAATTAAGGGATCTTCATGGTTTTATTTCTCAAGCCAAGTCAATTGGATTATCACATACCTATCTCATATCCAATGCTTCCTCCTTGCGGTAACATGTATTTAATTCATATATTCATTGAAAGTTGCTTGCTCCCTTGCATGTGTTAGTTTTGTTCCTAATATGTGCTTGTATGTGATATGCTTCCTTCCTACTAGTCTTGTTATTCAAGGTTGTGTATGATAGTTGTGTATCATGTATGTGTAACTTTGTGTTGAGTTTTTTAGATCTTGTGTGGATTTAATTTGGCTTTTTGAGATGTTAGTGGACTATCCCATTTTGGGGGAGTGATGTGCTTTGTGCACCTCACAAACCTAAAAGTGTGTGTACATGAGGCACACCACCTAGTATTGATATTTAAATATTATCTAGCTACTATGTGGTATGTTATTCTCATGAGAAATTCAAATTCTATAATGTCCATTAATTTCCCTAGTTGGTTTTATTTGCCTCTTGTTTAAAAATAAAATGAAGTATCACATTATGGGGGAGTAATAAGCTATGTGCATATTACAATCCCATAAAAATGTGAACATTTGAGGTTTGCCACTTAGAGTTGATATTACAAATTATTTTTCTCCTATGTGGCATGTTTGCTCGAACAAGTTCCAATTTCCTTTTGGTTATCTTTTGGCTCTTGTTTTCATGGGTTTGCTTGGTGTGGTTTTTTTCTCTAATATGCATTTCCATATATTATGTGAGAAACCATTTGTTTCCTTTTATTCTAACCATGGCTTTGCCGGTTGGTTCGAATAATTGAAACTACCAACAAACCTCTCTCAAAATATGGTGTTTTAATTCCTATCTTTTGCCATTTGCTAGTTTGTGGTGAAGTTGGTCTTGTACATCATTCCTATATACCACCGAGAAATATATCTATATACTCTTTGTCCATGACAAGTGATACTAGTAATTGTGGTGGATTTTGTAGATCATCTTCACATTGGCTCTTGCTTTAAATTGACTTATTTATTGCCTTCTTTGTCTCTTGCAAGGATCCTTTTTTTTTTCAAATCGGTAGTGTTTAGTGTTATAGATAAAATTTGGAGAGTAATGATCCCTTGTGTGTGCATTTTGTATTCAAATGCAAATATCCAAGATAATGCATTAATCTTGGGGGAGCATTCCTTTTTATTTAGAACACTATTCTATCTATCAATATTTGATCCTTTCAATTGGCATTTGATTCTTTATCTTGTTTTGGTACCTTCAATTGGTATTAATTGGAATTTAAATATCTCCTCCATAGATATTTGTTCCAATTAATATTTATTGTGGGAGTCTTGATACCTTTTGCCTTATTTTTACTTTACTTGATTTCGGTCAAGTATCACCCTCTTCTTGGTATCTTTTCTCCTAGTTGATATTTTTGTTTTAATTGCTATCTTATTTTCAATTGGTGTCTTATCGATCATTTGTTGTGTTGATTCGATTCCTTTCGATATCACACTTCATGTGTTGATGTGTTTTGGAATCAATCATTTAGTGATTTGATTTTTCCTCGATCATGTGTTGATTTGGATTTTGATATAATTTGGACAACCTTTTTGTGTCACACCTTAGTGTGCTCTCTTCTTGGTTTACTTGGTGTTTTTGTCCGAATTGTATCTCGTTTGGTTCTTGAAAGGCTTTGTATGTATATCCTTTAATTTATATATTATAGCATGCTTGTCTTTCTAGTTCCAATATATAGGGGATACTCCACCGAATCCTAAATCGGCTAAGATGTGCGTGAAATTCAATTTCATATCCATATGCACATATTTATGTGGAGTGTTTCCTATATATTGTAGTTTATCTAACTACTATGGGACCCAATGAGTTTGGGAACCATTTTGTACTCTAATTTTGTTTTAGGTACAATGGAGATGCATTGGATGCTTGCCTCATTCATAAGGAAGGTGTTCTCACCATGTGATTGTCGGAGTCAAGCTTTGATGACAAACCAACTCTCATCATCTTCATCGTCAATGCATCTCGGTAACAAGTATCCATCTCATGCATACCTTTCTAGTTTTCAACCTTGTGTAGGTTGCCTCTTGGCATGAAATCTCTTATATGCAATTGTTGTGGTTTTGGCTTATTTTCTTCACTTAATATATCTTTGTGATATGTGTGATGAATTTGCAAAAACCTTTTCTTCAATTGGTTTTATTTCCTTGTGATACTTGTTGTCGGGGATATGAACCCCGGATATCCCAAAGAGGTCCATTCCTTCAGAACTCCACGGGCCGGTTGAACAAGTGCCGGCTGCGCGGTGCCGCCTGGAACCTGCCGGCTGAATCAAGCCGCCTTCGTCTACCCAGACACGGATGCCCGGCTGGGCTGAAGCCGGATGCACCAACCGACAACTCCGTATGGGTGGGCCAGGCCCGTATAACCGCTCCTGGTGAACAGTACCCTCTGTCCGGCATCTCCTGTACAAAATCATGGCAACGAGCTCCAGCCGGCTCAGATCGTAGTGATGTCATAGGGGTAAACTTGTAAAATCCTTGTAACCTAAAACCCTAGCCTGCTGCCTATATAAGGCGGGCTAGAGCCTCTTGCGCGAGGCAGGCAACGCAAGGCGAGGCATGCACACAAGCAACCAGAACACCCAAGTAGCATCATCTTCAACCTCCAGCCGGCTAGGACTTCCAGCCGGCTGCCACCCGAACACAGCTCAAGGAGCATCTGTAACCCGATCCTGTGATCAAGCAATAAGAACAAGAAGAGCAGGACGTAGGGGTGTTACCTCCACAAGAGGGCCCCGAACCTGGGTAACTCGTGTGCGTATGCGTGCTAGTTACTCAATCCCGCGCGAGCATCCATCGTCGCCTGCCCCATCCTTCTTTCCATCTCTGATGGATATGCCGTGCAACCCACCACGACATTTGGTGCCCACCGTGGGGCTCGCGACGAGCGGAGTCACGTTCTGCGTGGGATCCCGGACCGTAGATGATCGGCGGATCGTCTCCGGCCTCATGCTCTCCATCGACTCCATCGGCTGCGTCCTCGACAACACCAAGAGCTTCACCAACATGGGCTTCACCAGTGGAGGCACGGTCGTCACCCTTGGCGATTTCCATGTCTACGTCGCCGTCGCCGCCAAGGAGTACCCGGAGGTGGTCTACTTGAGCTTGGCTCCTTCGATCTTCGATGCCAGCACCTGCGACAACTCCGCCTTCGGCTACCTCAACTCCGGCGATGTCGACCGCGACGACATCAAGCTCAACGTCTACGCCGAGGTGCACATGGTTGAGCACGTGGCGACGGGAGGCGCCGTCGCCGCTACTGTTCATGAAGCTGGAGAACCCTCTCGCTTCCAGTGCAACCTTGAGGCCGACTTCGAGCTGCTAAGCACCCACATCGCGCCGGGTGTGGATCCAGCCAAGGCGGCGGCCGAACTCGAGAGGATGCGTCAACAGATATATGAAAAGGCTCTTCACCTCGCATCAACACAGCGCCGACTCAACGCCACGATGCGCGAGTACAACACCGTCCACGGCTTCGAGCCGGCAAGAGGCAACACGGAGAAGCTGAATGAAGTCCGACGCAAAGGAGGGGATCTCGGCGGTGTCTTGAACCGTGCCGGCCAGCCGCACGAGCATTCGGACATCATCTTGCCCGAGTACAGCAACCCGGTGCAAAACATGAAGGCTGCGGAAGCGGCCGCAGCAGAAGTACCTCATCTCCAAGGCGAGGAGCTACGCCAACAAGCACGCCGGGTCCAGGAGCTCATCGCCGCGGCTAACCGGCAGCAGCGCGAAACCGAGGCAACGGCAAGCCGAGAACATCATGAGCCGCCTCCAGGCTACGACCCAGCCAGCAAGTCCAAGCAAGGCGCTAAGGCGTCAACCACGAGCCGCGGCAGGGCGAAGGACAAGCAACCATGAGCTCATCGCGAGGGGAGCGCAAGTTCGCATCCTTGTGATCACGGCCGCGATCCGGCTGGACGACGCGAAGACGGCAACCGGAACGGGCCGCAAACCGGCCGCAGCATCAAGGAGCGAATCGGACCGTTGGGGTCCGAAACAAGCCACGACGCTCGCCTCCGCATCGACGCGCTCAAGGCATCAAGCATCATCGAGGAGGAAGACATCGCCGCACATCGCTGCTTCGGACCTCGCATCCGGACCGAGCAGTTCCCGCGGGGATTCACCCTCCCAAGGGATACACCCAAGTACAACGGCACCGCGAATCCGGAAGACTGGCTCGCCGACTACGTCACGGCGGTCAACATCGCAGGCGGCAACAAGCGGGTGGCCATACGCTACGTGCCACTCATGCTCCAGGGGTCGGCTCGGACTTGGCTGAACAGCCTGCCGGCTGAAAGCGTCAACAGCTGGCTGGACTTCGAGGAGGTGTTCAATCGCAATTTCACCGGCACCTACTTGCGCCCCGGCAACGCACAGCTGCTCGCGCTGTGCAAGCAGAAGGACGGCGAGTCAGACCGAGCCTACCTCACCCGGTGGACTAGCCTACACAACTCTTGCGAGGGGATCCTCGAGCTCCAAGCCGTCCAGTACTTCATCCAAGGTTGCCGAGACCAGACGCTGCTCAAGCACAGGCTCCTGAGGAAGAGCCCGAAGACCATGGCGGAGCTCATGGCAATCGCCGACGAGTACGCCACCGCCGACGCGGGCATGACCAACCCGATCCGACTCGACGAAGCCGGAAGAATCATCACGACAGAGCCGGCTGCACGCCGCAGCCGGACGGAGAACCAGGAAGGAGGAAATCAACCCGGTGTGACTCCGACGCAGCCGGCAAGCGCAAATCCACGGACGACCGTGTCGAGTCCAAGGTCGTCGCCACCATCGAGGGGAGGCCGGCTGGAAGCTTCGACAACCGCTGCATGAGGACGAGCAGCGACATGCGCCGGACAAGGGCGAGGAACAGCTACGAGTTCCTACTCGATCAACCGTGCCGGAACCATGGCGACCGGCCGGCGAACCACACCGTTCGGCAATGCAACCTCGGCCGCCCAAGGCCACCACCGTACGAGCGACGAAATCCGCCTCCGCCTCTGGATGAAGCCGGACGGGACGATCGGAGACGCGACGACAGACGACGCGAAGACAGGAATCGCGATGATCGCCAACGCGAAGAACAGAGGAGGGAGCGCCTTCCATCTCCGCCTCCAAGGGGTCCAGACGGCTACCAGAATCCGGATGCCGCCTACATCGTGTTCGTCAGCGAGCGCGACGACAAGCGAAGCCGGCGCGAGCGATTCAAGGAGGTGAATGCGGTGGTTCCACCTGTCCCCCAGTACCTCAACTGGTCGCAAGAACCAATCACGTGGGACCGCAGCGACCACCCGGAGCTGATGCCCAACCCAGGCGGCTATGCCCTGGTCCTGGAGCCCATGATCATCTCCACCAAGCGCGCCTGCACCTTCTCACGCGTCCTCATCGACGGGGGCAGCAGCATCAACATCCTCTAGCGCGACACGCTAGAGAAGCTGGGAGTCTCCGAGTCCAGCTTGACGCCGAGCCGGACGGTCTTCCACGGCATCGTGCCGGGGTGAGCCGGCTCATCCATGGGCCTCATCCGGCTAGACGTCCTATTCGGCACCAAGAGCAATCACCATCGCGAGACCGTCTCCTTCGAGGTGGTCGACCACTCCAGCGCCTACCATGCCATACTCGGGCGGCCGGCGCTCGCCAAGTTCATGGTGGTACCTCACTACGCCTACCTCAAGATGAAGCTACCAGGCCCACGCGGAATCATCACCGTCTCCGGAGATTACAAGCGTTCCATCGCCTGCGCCTCGGACAGCACGAAGGTGGCTGAGACCATGGTCTGCAATGAGGAGATGCGACAATTCAAGCGCAAGGCCAACGAGGAGAAGCTGGAGATTCCGGAGTCGGCCAATACGGCTGGCGAGTCGAACTTCCAGGCGGCGCGAGACACAAAGAAGATCTACTTCGACGACAACGACAAGTCCAAGTTCATCACCGTGGGGTCGAGCTTGGATCCCAAATAGGAAAGCGCGCTCGTCGAGTTCCTCCGTGGGAACCGGGACATCTTCGCGTGGTCCCCCAAGGACATGCCTGGTGTACCGAGGGAACTCGCCGAGCACTCTCTACACGTCCGGCCAGATGCCAAGCCGATGAAGCAGTCGCTTCGACGCTTCGCGGAGGAAGAAGACAGTTGATAGGAGAAGAGATAGCCCGGCTACTTGCAGCCGGATTCATCAAGGAAGTACAACATACGGAGTGGCTAGCCAATCCGGTGATGGTGGAAAAGAAGAACAAGCGGTGGCGGATGTGTATTGATTACACCCACCTCAACAAGCTTGCCCCAAGGACCCCTTCGCATTGCCGCGCATCGACCAAGTGATCGACTCCACGGCCGGCTGCGATCTCCTCTCCCTCCTCGACGCCTACTCCGGCTACCACCAAATTCCGCTGAACCCGGATGACCAGCTAAAGACCGCCTTCATCACCCCCTACGGCCCGTACCGCTACACCACATGCCATTCGGCTTGAAGAACGCGGGAGCAACATACCAGCGCTGCATGCAGAAATGCTTGCACGACCAGATCGGTCGTAACGCGCACGCCTACGTCGACGATGTCGTCATCAAGACCAAGGAGAAGCACACCCTCCTCGCCGACCTCAAGGAAACCTTCGACAACCTGCGCCGCTTCCAGATGAAGCTCAACCCGGAGAAATGTGTGTTCGGCGTTCCAGCCGGACAGCTACTCGGCTACCTTGTGTCGGCACGAGGAATCGAGGCCAACCCGGAGAAAATCACCGCCATCGACAACATGCGACAACCAAGAAGCGTCAAGGACATCCAAAAGTTCACCGGCTACCTGGCATCCCTCAGCCGCTTCATCAGCCGGCTCGGTGAGAAGGCTCTCCCGCTCTACCATTTACTGAAGAAAACGGACAAGTTCGTCTGGAGCGACGCGGCAGATGCCGCCTTCAAAGAACTCAAGCGTGCGATGGCCACCACCCCGGTCTTAGCACCTCCGGCTCCAAAGGAGCCCATGCTCATGTACATCGCCGCCTCCAACCGAGTCGTCAGCGTCGTCCTGGTGGTGGAACGAGATGAAGCCGGCAAGCAGCGGCCGGTTCAGCGGCCAGTCTACTACCTCAGCGAGGTGCTCTCGCAGTCAAAGCAAAATTACCCGCACTACCAGAAGCTCGTATACGGCGTGTACATGGCAACGAAGAAGCTGAAGCACTACTTTCAGGAGCATCCGATTAAGGTGATAAGCGACGCTCCGCTTGCCGAGATCATAAGCAACAAGGACGCAACCGGCAGAGTCGCGAAATGGGCGATCAACCTGACGGCACACGGAGTCGAATATGACAGAGAACAGCGATCAAGTCACAGGAGCTGGCGGACTTTCTAGCCGACTGGACGGAGACGGACCACGTGCCGCCGCCACCCGACTCCGGCGAGCATTGGCTCATGCACTTCGATGGTTCCAAAAGATACTGGGGACTCGGCGCCGGAGTCGTCCTCACCTCACCCAAGGGGGGCCGACTCGAGTACGTGCTACAAATCCACTTCACGGCGTCCAACAATGTAGCGGAATACGAAGCTCTCGCGCATGGCCTCAAGCTCGCCAAGGCCATGAACATCAAGCGGATCCTCTGCTACGGCGACTCCGACTTGGTGGTTCAGCAGACCACTGGTCATTGGGACGCCAAGGACCCCAACATGGCCGCCTACCGCTTCTTCGTCCAGCAACTCGCGGGATGCTTCGACGGATGCGAATTCCACCACATCCACCGCTCCAACAACGAGGCAGCTGACACTTTGGCGAACATTGGATCTCTTCGCGAGGAAATCCCACCGGCGTCGCCCTTGAGAAGCTGTACAAGCCATCCATCACGCCGTGTCCCGGCTCCGACTCCATCCGGATGCCGCCGGGCGCGGAGTCGGCTGGGCCGGCTCCAGGCGAGCCGGAAACTGTCGAAGTCCTCGTCATCGAAGAAGCTCCGCCATGGACCCAACCCTTCCTCGCCTACCTCGCCAATGACGAGCTCCCGGCGGACGAGCTCATCGCCAGGCAAATCAAACGCCGAGCAAGTGCTTACACCATCATCAACAACGAGCTATACAAACGCAGTGTCTCTGGAATATTCCAGCGCTGTGTGAGCTAGGAAGAGGAATCAAGATCCTCAAAGAAATTCATCAAGGCGAATGCGGTCATCACGCGTCCTCGAGAGCAATTGTGGCAAAGGCGTTCAGGCACGGGTTCTACTGGCCGACTGCGCTGGCGGACGCAAACCAGCTGGTCCGGCTCTGCAACGGCTGCCAATGATTCGCAACGCAGAAGCACACGCCGGCTTCAGCACTCAAGACAATTCCTATTACCTGGCCGTTTGCCATCTGGGGCCTCGACATGGTTGGTCCGCTGAGAAGATCCAGTGGAGGCATGACACACCTGCTGGTAGCCGTCGACAAGTTCACGAAATGGATTGAAGCCAGGCCGATGAAGAAGCTGGATGGACCAACAGCAGTCAAGTTCTTCAAAAGCATCATCTACCGCTTCGGCTACCCCAACAGCATCATCACGGACAATGGGTCGAACTTCATCAAGGGAGAATTCGCCAAGTTCTGCGGCAGAACCGACATCCGGCTCGACGTGGCCTCCGTCGCACACTCGCAAGTCAAATGGGCAGGTCGAGCGGGCAAACGGCCTCATCCTATCCGGCATCAAGCCTCGGTTGCTCGAACCACTCGAGCGAGCATCCGGCGCATGGGAAGAATAGCTACCTTCCGTCCTCTGGAGCCTAAGGACAACCCCGAATCACTCAACCGGCTTCACCCCCTTCTTCCTCGTCCACGGGGCTGAAGTCGTCATGCCAACTGACATCGAGCATGATGCGCCCCGAGTCATGCTGTACACAGAAGCAGAAGCTAAACAAGCCTATGAAGACGGAATGGACCTGCTCGAGGAAGTGCGCCAGCTTGCCGAGTCAAGGTCGGCGATGTATCAGGAAAAACTACGTAACTACCATAGCCGGCAGGTCAGGCCTGTCCGCTTTCGCGAAGGCGACCTCGTGCTACGACTAATCCAAGACACAAAGAACATGCACAAGCTTTCTTCACCCTGGGAAGGACCATTCATCGTAAGCAAAGCGCTCATCAACGATGCATACTACTTGATCGACGCCCGCGAGCACAAGAAGGACACGATGGACAAGGAAGGTGATGAAACGGAAAGGCCATGGAATGCGTCACTCTTGCGTCGATTCTACACTTGAGAAAGAACCATGTATGTATCACCCATGCTATCAATAAAGAAATGAGAATGATGAACACATGAGCAGTTTTTCGCAAATCTTTTCTGCATTTCCTTTCCGGTTTCTCCGGCAGCCGGCAAGCTTGCCTTTAGCGGCCGTGTAGCGTGACTAACCCCTAAACGGCTAACTCTTCGAATCCGGTTAAGGCCGGCAAGAGAACAAGCTGGAGGGGGCCAACAACGTGAAAAACGCATAAAGGAAGGTACTGCCGGCTGAAAAAATGCTGTTCTATAAACTCGGCCAAGCCGGCAGTCGGCAACTACTTCTCCTATTACGGACGATTAACTACACAACGCTAAACGGCTAACTCTTCGGATCCGGTTAAGGCCGGCAAGAGAATAAGATGGAGGCCGACTGTATGCGAAAGACGTAAGAAATAGAAATCGTTGCCGGCTGAGAAAACTCTGGCCCAACAAACCGGATCCTAACGTTATAGTAGTGTGCATGATCCCGCTGGACGGTGAAGTGCACACGAATGGCGGCGGGAGAGGCTACAGGCGAGTGTGAAATTGAGTTAAGCAAAGTAAAAGTATTCTCCATGATCAAAAGAGCAGGCTAACCACTTCATCGTTTCATTTCACGCACGAAAACGCCGCCAACCGGCTTCGAGAGCTCAAGCCGGACACAAACGCGATGTGCAGAAAATTAAAGCTGCGCGCAAGTAAACAAATACAGGAACAAAAGCAAGTAGCATTCAACATCGAGAGCACCGCCTTACAAACAGAAGCTGAACAACGAGACAAAAGAAGGAAGTCCACAGGCGGACGACCTCGCTTACACGCCAAGACGGCTACTGGACAACCTAAAACTAAGCGGGAGGCGGAGTCATATCGTCATCGCTCTCCTCCCACTCCTTGAGGCACAAGGTGCCGTCGAAGACCTTGACGTAGAAGACCCCCGCCTGACGCTTCAGCCTGGAAGCGGATGACGAAGGCAGAATCTAGGCGGAAGAACTTGGCGAAAGCCTTCCACCCGGAGAAGAACTCGACGCGGCGGCGGACCTCCCCGCCTCCGTGGCCGGCGGTGACGCGAGCCAGCACCTCCCAGGGACCTTGACGAGCACCAACCCGATGGAGGAGGAACCTGAAGGGGCCATCTCCCTCAAGCGCATCGGCGACGGCGAAAGGTAGCAGCTGGACACGCTGCACGGGCTCGTACAGCACCAGGATGAACTCGGAGATTGGGAAGTTGTCCCAGCCACCGAAGATCGGGGACTCCGAGCGGGCAGGAGAGGCGCTCCGCTTGCTTCCGGTCGCCGCAACGACGGCACCTCCATCACCGCCGCGGCTAACCTTTGGCGGCCGGCCCCGGCCGCGCTTGGCACCTGCATTGGAGGACTCTCCAACGTCGGTCTTCCGGGGGCGCCCCCTGCCGCGCTTCGCCGCTACGGGAGGAGTCAACTCGATCTCCTTCTTCGGGGCCATATCTAAGCAGGAAGAACTGGAGACACGGGAGTGAGGAGATGAAGATGAAGGAGAAAAACACGCCGGCGTTGATACTTATAAGGAGACAGAGAAGCAGTGCAACCGTCAGCGGCCCGTCTCCAAGCGACGCGTGTCACCAGCGCAGGAGACGGCGAAGCCGAGGGGGCAAAACGCGAGGCGCAGGAGTCAAGACGACGCAAAGGCGACACGTGGCCTGCAAGTGGACCAAGGAGGCGAAGCGATACCCGGGGGCTGCGCAGCCGGCAAGCCGGTTCCGCAGACCCGGATGCATAACTACAACACCCCGAGTCACGGACTCGGGGGCTGCCACGCCGTCAGTCGGCAGAAAATACCCGGGGGCTACGCAGCCGGCAAGCCGGTTCCGCAGACCCGGATGCATAACTACAACACCCCGAGTCACGGACTCAGGGGCGGCCACGCCGTCAGCCGGCAGAAAATACCCGGGGGCTGCGCAGCCGGCAAGCCGGTTCCGCAGACCCGGATGCATAACTACAACACCCCGAGTCACGGACTCGGGGGCTGCCACGCCGTCAGCCGGCAGAAAATACCCGGGGGCTGCGCAGTCGGCAAGCCGGTTCCGCAGACCCGGATGCATAACTACAACACCCCGAGTCACGGACTCGGGGGCTGCCACGCCGTCAGCCGGTAGAAAATTCCCGGGGGCTGCGCAGCCGGCAAGCCGGCTCCGCAGACCCGGACGCACGTTCACAACACCCCGAGTCACGGACTCGGGGGCTGCACGATATCACGACGATGAAAGAAAAACACAAAACAAGCAAGGGACAAAAAATTTCGACCCGGCTCGATGCTCAAGCCGGCCCAAAATTCGGGGGCTAGGCATGGTGATTATCATCACCAAAACAAACACAAGTTCTGGCACAAAGGCCCAGCAATCACAGAGAAAACGACACTCATGATAACAATCAACGGCAGGGAGCAGAATAGCAAGTTTTACAAGGCAATCATCAAGGACGCCCAAAATAGCAAGGCAAGTAATGTGTCAGGATAGATAATAGTACAGAGCAACAAGTACGCCCGGCATCCCGGGGGAGCAAACAAATCAGATAGTAGCGGCATCGGTGGCAGCAGCAGCGTCGCCGGCTCCAGCATCTTCAGTCGGCCGTGCCGTCGCGGACGGCTCGGCGGGCACCAGTTTCGTCAAGTCCACCGCTTCGGCAATTCGCCCTGAGGCCATGAGGATCTCCGGACGCAGACTCGCAAGGGATGTTCCAGTGCGGAAGCCACCCACCAACATGCTCATCTACATGCTCGGATACCATGACTTCACCGAGGCCAACGCCATGTCGGTGCCTCCGCGCGCCGCCATCTCCACCTGCTCGTCGATGCCGGCTGGCGCCCCTTCAAGCCGGACGGACAAGTCATGGAGAGCAGTTGGCAAGGGAGCATCCGGCCATAGGTTCTCGAGCACGCCGTCGGCCGCTTCTTTCAGCCGCTTGATCTCCTGGCCGAATCGGAGAAGACAGGAGGCGGCAGTCGAAGCAGACCCAGCAGCGGCACCAGAGGACTCCGGCCGAGAATGGGCCAAGGCAGCGTCTTTTTGGATTTGCGCATCCACCTCGGGATAAAAGCCTGCGTTTCAAACCGGTGAGGCCGAGTAGAAGACCCCAAGCAAGAAGTCAAGGAGAAAGAGACTCCACTTACCGAGGATGAGTTCGTTCACGCGCTCAACTTCCTTGATCAGGCCGCCCACCAGCTGCTCATGCTCGAGCTCACGCGCCTTGGCCGCCTGGACGATCCAGTCGTTGGACTCGACGGATTCCTTCAGCTGGTTCCGCAGCTCATCCGCGTTCTTGCGGAGCGACTCGACCTCGCCCTGCCTCCGCTGCTTGGCTTCCCGCAACTCCTTTGCTTCCTCGCCCAGCCGGACGATCTCTAGGCGGCGCTCCTCCGACGTTTTCTCCGCCGCCTGGAGATCGGCCTTGACCAACGCCAGGGTGGCGTCCTTCTCCTTCAGCTGCCCCTCCAAGCCAGCGCGGGAGGCGGTGTCGCCTATAGAGATCGGGTCATCATCAAACCAAGCCGAACAAGAAAAAGTACAAAACGCCAAGACAGAAGGTGCGAGCGAGAAAGGAAACCAAACCTTTGGCCGCCTCAAGCTCTCGCTTGAGCAATGTCGCCTCCTTAGCCGCCTCGGCGAAGCCATACTTTATTGAGGAGCGGAGCAACGCTATGTTGGCCAGATTTTCCTAAGCCTTCTCCTCCACCAGCGTGACGAGGGGGAACCTCCCCGACGCATCGGGCAGAGCCGGCACCGGTCCGGAATACGGAGGGGAGGACACCAAGATCGACTGGCGAGGACCAGGGAGCGAAGCCGTCGCCCCCGCTATGGCCTTGTCCTTGGCCGTTTCGACCATTGACAAAGAAGGAGTGGGGAAGGCGAGATCTCCGGCCCCGGCGCCGGGCCGGAGAATTGTCTGGAAAGCATCCACTGACGCCTCAGCGCCACCGCCTGAAACAGGAGGGTCGAAGTCGACCACGAGGGGAGCCGCGTCCGCCGGTACCCGGCAGACCGGTCCCACATCCGCCTTCGCCGTCACCACCTCTGGAGGCGGACCAGCCGCTTGTGCCACAGGAGCCTCGAGGGCAGGCCTCGAGGCCGGCTCCACCACCACGCTGGGCGCCGCCACCACCGTTGGAAGCGGCGCTCTGCAAAACGAAGAAAACGTCACCACCAAGAAGTACAGGCTACAAGATTTCCGCCTCAGGGCGCAGACTCACCCGTCACGCGAGCCCAGTTCCACGGGCTTCTTCCTCTTCGAGCGCTTCGGCGGGGGAGCCGGCGCATCGTCGAGCAGGCGCTTCCCGCCTCCGGAGAGTACCTCACCGCCCTTCGCAGGAACGGCGGAGTCGTCATCAGGCCGCTCCGCAGGGGCCGGCACCACTTCAGCCACAACGCCGGCCTCCGCAGTCTTGCCGGCGTCCGCGTCCGCTCCCACCTTCTCCTCAGCCGCCTTGGCGGCAGCCAGCTGCCTCGCGGCCGCCCTGGCGTCCATTTCCTCCCGGACTGAATCCGCCTACGCTAGCTCCGCGTAAATAGCTTTTTCCATACCTTCAATGCCCAAGTCATTACCAGGATCAGCAGCAAGAATAGGATTAACCACCTGGACGTTGGTTCCGCCGGTGAGAGATTCCGCCCTCTCCACCTCCTCCGCCTTCGTCTTCTCCTCGTCCGCCTGCAAGGTCATTAACTGCTCCACAGTCAGACCAGCGTTAGACGCTTCCAAGGCCAAATCCGCCTGCGTCATCTGAGCATAAAACTCCCTCTCCAAATCACTCGGATTCAAATAATAAATAAATCACCACCGGAAGCATGACCAATCACCTCATCATTGGCCCCACCGGTTAGGACATCCGCCTTCTCCGCCATCCTGGCGTCGACCTCGGCCCTGATATCGGCCACAATCACGTCCGCATGGGCCTCCGCCGTGAGTTTCCCAGCGGGCATCAAGCCGGCCGTGGTAGGCCGGGGTGACGTAGAAGCCAACTTTTTGGCGGGCAGCACGCCCCGCTTCTCGAATGTGCCCCTCCGCTTGTGGGGCACGGTGCCTGCATCGACATCGGCGGCCGACTTCGACCGCCTCTCCTTCAAGATCCGCCGGGGGAGAACCGCTTTCTTCTTCCGCGCCGCCGCCTCCAACTCCTTGGTCCTACGGGAGGACGGCGCCGGCTTGGAGGCTGGCACGGAAGAGGAACCCTCTGAGTCCGGCTCGGAACCACTTGAGAGATCTACTACCACGCGCATGACACCGTCAGTTTGCCCGGCGGCGTCGGGCTCAGAAGACTTACCGCGGGACGACGAAACCGGAGGTGGAGCATCGCGCTCGAGGTCCTCGTCCCTGTAGGCTGCCGAATCGGAGTCGGAGCCGGCAGAGGGGACAGGGCTCGACGCGACACGGGCAGCATCGTCATCGCCTCCGCCACCTTCACCAACATCTGCACCCCCACCGGACGATTCGGTGGTGTCACCGCGCCTGCCCGGGACGACACGGGCGCCGCCGCCCGATTCATCCTCAGCGGTGGCATCTGTTTCTTCACCCACCTGCTCGTCGGAGGAATCCGCCTCCAGCAGAGCCGTCAGCGCCTTAGAAAAGGGGCCACAGACGTCAGGCTCGAAGACGACTTCAAAGTCTTCAACCCTCTGGAGCTCGCAAAGCTATACAACAGACCGACTGGGTCAAGCGGCAGTCGGACGAAGGAATTGAAAACGGATTAGGGAGCAATGGCTAACCTCAGGAGCACGTTCCAAGCGGGTGAATGGATCGAACCCAAAATCCCAGTCCACCTCGATCCTATCGGTGATGAGGCGGGAAACCCACGCGCACAGGTTCTCCGGCTTCGGCACCTCCAAGCTGACCCGGGTGGGATCCCGGAGACCGGAGTAGAAGCACATCTTGTGCGAACGCGCCTACAGCGGGTAAATCCGCCTTGACAGCCACGCCAGGGTCAGGTCCCTGGACGTTAAGCCGGCCAAACAAAATGCCCTCAAGATCCCCATCCACCGGCGGCTTCCGACAACAGGACTTGTGCGCCGGCAGTGAATTGGAGAAGGCCGGAAGGCCGATTTGGTCAACATCAGTTAGATTCCGGACGTAGAGGTAGGTGCTCTGCCACTTCTTGATGGAGTCGGGCAGGTGAATATTGGGCAGCGGCGTGTTCTTCGTGCTGATGGAGACACTGCCGCAATCGTGCTGTTGCCCGGCGGTCGTTTGAGCCCGCAGAAAGAAGAACATGCCAAATATCTCCATGCTGGGCCAGATGCCCAAATACGCTTCGCACAGCGTGACGAAGCATGACAACTGCGTGAGGCAGTTTGCCCCCAAATGGTGGGGCTGCAGCCCATAGAAGCGCAGGAATTCAGAGAAAAAGGAGTTCACCGGGAGCCCAATCCCTGCTCCAAGTGCGCGGAGAACACGACGAACTCGCCCTTCTTGGGCTTCGGCGAAATCTCTCCTTCAGGGGGAGCGCGGGCTTCCACATCGCCCGTCATCCCCAAGAACCGGTTCCGGCGGAGCTTCCAGAGGAATGCATCATCCACGGTGGAACCCATCCACACACCCGAACTCGCCATGGAGGACCTGTTTCCCGTCGCGAAAGAGGCAAATGCAAGGACAGCACGAGCGAGAGAGAGAATGGGCAAGAACTGGGGAGCGCAAGGACTAGCGAGGAAGACGAAGCAGGAGTGGGGAACGGTAACCCCGGCCGTTCCACCTCTTTCCCCTTTAAAAGCGAGGCAAGCGGAACCGTTCCGCCAATCGCGCTGCGTGGCGTGCGAGCGCGCCGCGCTTTCCGCAGACGATCCCACGAGCAGGCAGTTGCCACAGAGAATCCAGCCCGGCAAAGACGAGGCGACGTGCATCAGGCCTCGGGCAGAACACCAACGGCTCCCCGAAGCGGCGGGACGTGGCTGACGTAAGCCACGACCCAAGCCTTCAAGCCGGCCGTTCCGGGCCGCCAAGATCTATTGATCCTACTCCACGTAGCCGAACAAGTCAACAACCAACTTCGACAATATACAACCAAGGCCAGGAATGCCTGCGGAGCTTCCCCCACAGGCAAGCTTCATCTTCATCCGGCTCCAATTTCAGCCGGCCCTGTCTCCAACCTCGACACTCAAGATACAACGGCCAAGATCAAGGGGAAGATCGAGAAGTCTTCCCAGCAAGCTAGCAAGACTCCACGATCTCGGGGGCTAGTGTCGGGGATATGAACCCCGGATATCCCAAAGAGGTCCATTTCTTCAGAACTCCACGGGCCGGTTGAACAAGTGCCGGCTGCGCGGTGCCGCCTGGAACCTGCCGGCTGAATCAAGCCGCCTTCGTCTACCCGGACACGGATGCCCGGCTGGGCTGGATCCGGACGCACCAACCGACAACTCCGTACGGGTGGGCCAGGCCCGTATAACTGCTCCTGGTGAACAGTACCCTCTGTCAGGCATCTCCTGTACAAAATCATGGCAACGAGCTCCAGCCGGCTCAGATCGTAGTGATGTCATAGGGGTAAACTTTTAAAATCCTTGTAACCTAAAACCCTAGCCCGCTGCCTATATAAGGCGGGCTAGAGCCTCTTGCGCGAGGCATGCACACGAGCAACCAGAACACCCAAGTAGCATCATCTTCAACCTCCAACCGGCTAGGACTTCCAGCCGGCTGCCACCCGAACATAGCTCAAGGAGCATCTGTAACCCGATTCTATGATCAAGCAATAAGAACAAGAAGAGCAGGACGTAGGGGTGTTACCTCCACAAGAGGGCCCCAAACCTGGGTAACTCGTGTGCGTATGCGTGCTAGTTACTCAATCCCGCGCAAGCATCCATCGTCACCTGCCCCATCCTTCTTTCCATTTCTGATGGATATGTCGTGCAACCCACCACGACACTTGTTGCCTAACTCAAAGCATCTCCACTATCTCTTGTTCCCTTAGTGATATGTGTGATGCATTTGATATATTTGAAGTTCATTTATATACAATGAGATAAATTTGAGCTATGTGCTATGCTTTTATGCAATAATCTCGTTTGTATATCTATGACTTCCTCTTGGATACCTTGTTCTCCTTTTCCCTTAACCATTTCGTATGTATATGTTTCTTTGCGGATGTATATCTTCAATGGTTTGTCTAATTAGAAACCTATACATATGAGAGAGGTCACCTTTAGTTGGTATCCTAATTCTTTTGAGCTACCTTGCTTTTATTTATAATTCTTTGGTGGCTCCAAATTTATCTCATGAGTGCTTGTCTCATTGTTTATTGGTATCTTTACACACTCATGTTTTTGTTGAAGATCTTTTACCTCATGCTTACCTTGGTGAGCATGTCGAATTTTATTGGCTAATGATCTCACTAGCTTTTGAAATTTTCAATTGGTTTTAGTTTCCAATTGGTATCCCTAAGCTTGTGAACATATTTCTCTAAAAGATTTTTTATCGGTTGGGCCTATCTTATGATGTTTTTTTTTGAAAATTAGTATCTCCTTATGGCTCAACCACATCTTTGGTGCAAGTGCTATGATTTGCTTTCGCATTATGCACTCTCGCACTTGTTGAGTGTTCTCGATGATTTTGGGGGAGCGAGGATGCCATTTTTGTGCACTTCTCCATTGTGCATGAACATTGGGGAGCTTCTCCGTTTTTTATTTAGAACTCTCGCTTTGGATCTTTTTGATTGCTTTTCTCCTTTGTGGAGATGTTTAAAATGATTTCATCCTTTTTGCAATCTTTTGATCCTCAATATAGTTTGATTTCCTCTAATTTATTCGTTAAAAGGGATTGCAAATGGGGGACTCACATTATATTGGCTCTCTAAATTTTTCTTCCCATTTCGGCAATCGATGCCAATGGGGGAGAAGTTTAGAGGGTTTAAGGGAATTTGGGTTTTATGCTTTTGTTGCATTTGCCCTTAATGCGCTTTGCATCCTTGCTTGTTTGTCTTGCAAGGATGCTTTATTCATTATATAAACCCTCTTAATAAGGGATTGTCATCAATTACCAAAATGGGGGAGATTGAAAGTGCATGGTTGCTCCCATGCATGGTTTTGGTAATTAATAACAATCTTTATGGACTAATGTTTGCATTGAGCTATATTTATAGGTGTGTCCATTTGAGTTGCTTGATCTCCATTTGTTGGAATCAAGGTTAAGGGAAGAAGATCATTTGTTGATCAAGGCCAAGGCCAAGGTGTTCGTCATCAAGATAAAGGCCAAGTGAAGATATGCCGAAGAGGTGCTTCTTCCATCTTCGTGTATGGGGGAGCCACATGTGAATCTTCACCGAAGCGCGATCGAGGAAGATGGTGCGTCTTGAGGAGTTGAAGATCGTCTTCATCGACCTCAAGTGGATTAATGCGCAAGGCAAAGGTATGATCTTGATAGGGTTTCTATTTTACTGGTCTCATGTTGTTTAGTGAGAGACCGGATTATAGGATAGTTAACCGTACTATCAAGAGGGGCTCTCGACCGAATATCGTGATCGTATCACCGTAGAGAGCACAAACCATTGCATCCATGCAATCATCTTTATTGGTTCTTATTTGTCTCTAATCGTGATGTGGTCTTGGTGCTTGTCGTGCTCGTCATGACAAAGCTAAGTTAACCAAAAACGGTTTTCATATGCGTCGTCTATTGTGGTTTCGGTATTGGAGATTTTGCCGGTTCATCCGTGCGTGAGATTTATCTCTTCCATTTCTTTGCAAAATCTCCATTGCTTGTTTGCCATTTTCAAATGTTTGCTTTTGTTGTCCTCTTTCCAACAAATTGGTTTTACTTCATTCGGACTTCAATTGCAAAAGATGCGGCATTTCCAGTTTTCAAAATAGTGGTTTAACCTTTCCCCATTTGGTTTTATAATATTTTCTTGGACTATGATGTTTCTCTACATAATCTTGTTGTGCTCGTTGTGATGATTCCAACGAGTCCAAGATTATCGAAAACGGAGTTCGTGGGTGAAAGTTATTGCATTTCCGATTTGCAAATGGGAGATTTTACCTTTCCCCATTTATTTTTATAATATATTCTTGGACTATGACGTTTCTCCGCATATTCTTGTTGTGCTTGTTGTGACGATTCCAACGAGTCCAAGATTATCGAAAACGGAGTTCGTGGGCGAAAGTTATTGCATTTCTATTTTGGAAAGTTTTCTAAACAGATTTTTAAAAAGGAAAAAGAAAAAAAACAGGCAGACCGGCCTGGCCGGGCCCGAGGCCGGCCTCAGGCCGGGAGGCTCGGGTGGCCAGCCGGCCCACCCCGCGCAGTGTGGCCGGCCCAGGCCGGGGTCCCAGGCCGGCGCCTTCGGGCACCTGGCCGGCCCACGCGCGTCCGCGGCCGGCCCAAGGCCGGGGCCAGGCCGGGCCTCCTGCTCTGCCTGCTCTGTTCGCTCGATGGTTTCTTCGCTGCTTCCGATTCTTTCCCGGCCCGGCCGGGATGCAGGCCGGCCCCAGGCCGGGCAGCCTGCAGCTGCGTTTTTTTTTTTCTTTTTTTAGCTCCAACGGCTCCTTTTTGGAGCCACCTATAAAAGGGGCTTCTTCCCCCATTTTTTTAGGGGAGCTCGTTTTCTCTCTCCTCACCATTGTTGCAACATTTTGAGAGCTCGATTACTCCACTTCCCTCCGATGATTCTTGCCCAAATTTAGGGAAACAAGAGAGGAGATCTAGATCCACTACTCCACCAAACAAAATCTCCTCTAAGTGAGGGAATCTCGTTGGATCTAGATTTTTGAGTTCTTGGTGTTTCTCCTCCGTTCTTCCTCCTCCCTACATAGCATTAGTTTGCTTTGGTTGGATTTTGGGGTGAAGGATTTGACCACTTGGTGTGATCTTCCCCTTTTGCATTAGTTGCATCGGGTTGTGCTCCCCACGGTGATTCGTGGGATTGAAGGTTGGGAGCTTGTTACTCTTGGGTCATTGGACCCTAGACGGTGGTGGTGCCGTGAAGACTTTGGCTTGTGAAGCTTCGACACGCTTTGGAAGCCCCCAATTGAGTTGTGGGTGTGTGCCCCAAAAGTTGTAAGGGCTCCGGAATCCGCCCCGAAGGATTCCGATAGTGGAAGGTGAACCAAACCTTTGGGTGCGGTTCATCGGAGAATAGGGTGAGGCCTTTGTGGCATCTTGAGTAGGCCTTTTGTGGCGAGCTCACACTCCTCCAACGAGACGTACTCCCTTAACAAGGAGGAACTCGGGAATACATCCCCATCTCCGCGTGCCTCGGTTATCTCTATACCCGAGCTTTTACTTATGCAATTTACATTGTGATAGCCTTCATTGTTGAAGTTTATATCTAGCTATCACCTTGTTGCTTGCCTTGTTTAGCATAGGTTGTTGGTGCACATAGGTGAGCCTAGAAATTAGGTTGTTGGCTTGTTAATTTAATCACATAGTTTTATTCCGCAATTATCAAGCCATTAAATAGAAAAGGTTTTAATCGCCTATTCACCCCCCCCCCCCCCTCTAGGCGACATCGGGGCATCGTTTGTTCTTTCAACATATTGCAATCATCTAAGCTTGGGGAGGTTTTCCTCTTTAACTTGTTTGGTTGTGAGTTTTTCTTAGATTTACTTTCAGCTTTGCATACATTTTATCCATATATCAAAAACCCCAAAAAAATTAGAAAATGGAAAACTGTTATAAAAACGCCATGATAGCTGCTAAGATTGCCAAGGAATATAGAGAATCATATGAAGGGAAAAGATTAGGAGGCTTCATAGAGCTTCTAAATGAAATTGCTAGTAGGCTGCTTAATTATCATAAGGAAGAAACTTGTTGCTCTGAATACTTTAGACACTTTGAATTCCAATGCCCTTCCAATAAAGAACATGTTATTGCCACTTATCATACAGGGAATTATGCTCATTTAAGGATGGAAGAAGTAGAGCAATTTGTTATTTTTATGGCAGCCTATGAATTATACACCTTCATTGATGAACATGAAACCTGCCCTATAGCTTCTCAATTTAAAGTTTTTATTGCCAATCTCCTTGATCTTTGCATAATTGAATTTGATGAAAATATCTATGTTGCTGACACAAGAAAGAGAGTTGACAAAGAAAGCTCTAATATTTTGTAGGAAGAAGATGACAAAAGCCTAAGCTTGGGGATGCCCATGCAGCCCCAAGAGGAGGACAATGAATACCAAGAAGATGATGGAAATAGTGAACAACTAGAGAATGAAGAGAGGAAACTTCCACCTTCACCACCTATGGATGAGGGTAACACTCAAAATTTCGTTGATGATAAACTTTGCTTTTATGATTCTGATGATGAGGAGGACTATCAAACTATGACTAATGAGAACATTATTGATAATACTTTTAAAATGATGAGGAGTATGGTTTAGACATGTTCTATGATAATGCTCTAGATGATGGTCCTATTTTGCTTGATAATCCTCCATGTTTAGAACTTGTTACCAAATTATGTGAGGATAAAAATGATATACTTGCTGCTTGTGATAATACTCTCACTCATGAGAGTCCTACTTTATTTCTGAACTCTCCTATTCACACCATGGAGGAGAAGCTTTTATATGTTGAAAAGTACTTATGTGGGCTGAAATCATCTTGCACTAATAACCATTTCACCCATAACCATCATGTTTATGGTGCTTCTTGCAATTATTTTGAGAGAGGAAAACATACTAATAGCTCACATGATAGTTTTAATAATCCTCTATATGTTCCTAAGTTTGCAAAGTTGCACCAATCTAATATTTGTTTTATCACATTTGCTTCCACTACTTGCAACTATTATGAGAGAGGAAGAAAGACTTATCTTTATGTTTCTATGTTATTTAAAATGCAATCTACTGAGCATTACATGCATTGTTTACCACAATATTATTGTTATTTATTCATATATAAAATGCCAATGCATAGGAAAAGAGTTAGACTTAAAAGTTAATGGTTTAATGTTTTTTGGTGTGCTCTTTATGCTTTTATTTCCTATTCAGTTTTTGCACACCTTTATATCTTGAGAACTTGCAAAATAACTTTACCTACTGTTTTCTAACAATTAGTTTAAGATTTTCACTTTCTATAAAATTTGGGAAAGTAAATGAGAAGGATGAGTAATGGAGATGTTGGGGTCGACCTTGAACATGTGTTGTTCATGCCAATGGAACCGTTGCAAAGTCTCTATCATTAAAACTTTTCCCAAAGCTAAAACCAAATAAAAAGAGTGTTTATGTTGTATATATTTGCTTCTTATTTTTCCTTTTTGCTAAATCAAAAACAACAAAAATATTTTCTTTCTTCTTTGTTTGTTTCTCTTGAATTTTCTTGGTTCTTTTTGCTTCTTTTTTATTTCTTCAGTTTGATTTTTGATTTTGAGTCAAGGTGCTTGTTTACTACTGTAACATCACCTTTGTATCTTATTTTTCATCTTAATGGCAAGAATAACCTCTTTTGAGAGGTAGGATTAAACAATAGCGATTTGCTGTCCAGAAAACAGATTCCTAAGCTTCACTGCGAAACATGTATAAAATCACAGAAGAGGAATTTTGACTTGATATTTTACGACATCAATATTCAGTTATTAATACACATTTCATTAGTTCAAAGTTTTCTGATTTGAGCAACGTAAGTGCCTCTGAAAATTCACTATTTACGAGCTGTCCAGTTTTTGACAGATTATGTCTTTATTTTGAATTACTCTCATTGCTTGTGTTTTATGTGCTTCTATTGATCAAAGAGCAATACACAACCATAGTAATATTAGATAATGTGTAGAATCAACTCATGATATGTCTTTGCTGTGACTATGAGGATTTCATTTATGGAGACACTAACCCCTCTAATCAAGTTTTATGATGAGATTTGTGTGAAGAGAACTTTCAAGTGGAAGAGTTGAGGGTGATGAATAAAGATCACGAGGGACAAACACTCAAGCTTGGGGATGTTATACCTAGGATCACCCTACATATATCAAATAAGTACAAAATTCAAGCTTGGGATGTCAAGCCACCTCACTCCAACCATCTTGATACCAAGTAAGTAAGCCTAGCTATATGGCTATAAAGAAAGCGCTTTACGGGAGGCAACCCGGTTGTTTCTATTTTTTATTTTCTTTGTGTCCTCTTGCTGTAACAAGAGACTTAGTTTTTATCTTAGTTTTTAGAATTATTAATAAAGTGTCAAGTTTTACCTATTTTGGTATGAAAAAGTTGCTATTTGCATTCGGAGATTTTATTCCAGCTCGAATCTGTGCACGGTATAATTTTTCATTCCTAATTTGTAAGTTAGAATGAGCTCATATTTTTACTGTAAATAAAAATTTCATCCTCTGTATGCCTGAATGTTTCAGAATTTTTAGATATGCTTAAGTCTGGTAGAAAAATGCATTTCGCTGCTGCTATTTTTCTGGACAGATTCTGTCCCATTTTGTTTGAAGCATTCTTTTAACTGTTAACTTGAATCTTTTTTATCCAATTAAGTTTATAAGTAGGCATACAACATTATACAACTCTCTGGACATTAATATGAATTTTATCTAAGGATTCTATGCAGCAAGCAATTCATTTGTCTATCACTACTAATGTCATCCCACAGAAAAGAAATGGGAGAAACAGTGTTTTGAAGTTTTTTCACAGGGATTAGAGGAGATGCACCAAGAGCTATCCAAGGATGGTGAAGACCATAAGATTGGGGATGTGAATACAATCCCACTGGACCAACACACTCTCTGTTTGCACACGTCTAACTTCTGTTTTTTGATCAATGCACTTTATCGCATAAACTTGGAGCGTCTTTTGTTTGCTTGTTATTTTAGTTTAATTTTGTTTTGAGACCACCACTATCAATTAAATATGAAAGAGCTACTGGAAGTTTGGGTTGAATTAAGTTGGATGCTATAATAAGATTGGGAAAGGGATGTTTGATTTGATTTAAAAAGATACATATAGTTACATGATTCATGTGCTTTTTAATGAGTATTAATTTGCAAGTGTTTTATCAAGAGCTATCTCTTATACATGTTTTGATGCTGAATGTTACTTTACTTTGTTTAACATGGATTGGTTAGTTCTATGGACACTTGTGCATGCATTTAGACGGTCAACTTTCTCCCTTTTGCTAGCCCAAAAATTCTAACAAGTAAAAACTTGTTTTCCAACACCTTCAACCAAAACATTTCTAGTGAGTCCACCATATCTACCTATTAGCTTTATGCTATTCCGAGTATGTTTATCATGTTACTTTGTGTTATCTGTACCTCTGAATTAAAATGCTTATGTTATTGATTGTTATGGGAAAAGTTGGTTAAATAGCTCTCACACCTTACTATTGCACTTAATAAACATGAACCATTGTGATTAAAATTATGAAGTTGTGAGCTTGACAAAAGTCTTGGTTGGGGGTTAGCCCATATGTGCTGTCACATGGCAAGCTTTCAACATGCTCTTAATTGTATTAAGTTGATATCATGTACTTTTGTTTATGGATGCCTATCATAGTGCTAAATAAATGTGGAAACTAAGTAAGTTTAAGTAGTTTGTATAAATGGCTAGAGAGACACCTGGGCCGCTAATCTAAGCCATGCATCATTCATGGTGGAAATTTACTTACATGCTATTGTGAACCTTTAGTGATGCACCTCATAATAAAAAGCTATACCAATAGTAAATAAAAAGGGTGTTGAGATTGTTCACAATGTTTGTTTGTCTTGTCATTTTGACATGGGCTTGTTCCATGTCCTGGGACAAGAGGTACCCCAGTTGATCCTCTTTATGACGCTATTTTTACAATGATTTAACTTGAACTTGCTTGGTATCCCAAATTGAGTAACACCATGGTGTAGGTACTCGTATTCACGGGACATGAAGCTTTCAACCCATACTTTGTCAAGCACACTACTCATATTTGCTTTCACTTTAAACTTTAACCATTCAAGATGTTATGATGGGGTAAGGAGAACTTGACACCAATGAATACCACATTGCAAACATTAACTTAAGTAGAAGCATTTGGAAGTTAGATGAAACTTATTCATGTTTTACCTCTACTCATTTATATATTTTTCCAAAGTGTCCGCCTTTTATATTCAGTTTTATAAGAGTACTCTATGACCATTATAGGATGTTTTTACTTTCATTATGCATACATTTGGTCCATAGTACTTTCTTCTATGTTACACTTTGTGAATTATCATTGAACATCCTTGCATTGAGTAATTGATATCACTTTATAATCTATCTTACATATTGCTACTCCTTTAAAAAATGAATCATTTGACTTTATGTGGCAATAGTAATCATCTTTGATATCCATTGATAGTCTTAAAATGCAAAGTCCATGTTAGTTTTATCACCTTCATACTCGAGGACGATTATAGGTTAAGTGTAATGCCCGGGGTTTTTCCCCAAATTAGAAATTGCCTGTTATTTTATTTTTGCATCATCATGACATCAGCATCATGCGCATTGCATTTTTGGCAACAAAAATTATTTTTATTAAACCCTATTTTATTTTTCTAAAATTTATCGAAAAATATTTACCGAGACGGTCGTCTCCGTTTTCGAAAATTATTTGCCAAATTAAATTTGCAAAATAAAATGTTTTGAGACGCGAGAGAGTAGCCCAAAATCCGGCCCAAGCCCAGCTAATCAAACCCTAGAGCAAACCCTAATCCTGCCCCTGCCTTTTTCCTTTCCCACCCCCTGCCATCTTATAGCCACCCTCCTCCCTTTTCTGTTTTTCGCGAAAAGGCCCTTCCACCTCGCGTCTAGGTCCTTTCCCCTTTTCTTTAGGTCCCTGGGACCTTTTCTCTTTTTCTTCCCTTCCCTTCCTTTTCTCTCCCCAGCCCTGCACCTCACCTTCCTCCTCCACCGCGCCCGCACCAGACTCTTCCCCGCCGGCCGCTCCTCGCCGTCGCCCCTGCTCCCCTTGCCCTGCCTCCTCCCTGCCCCTCTCTCTCCCGGCCGAGCCCTCCTCTCCTCCACCTCCGTCCCCTAGCCGGCGACCTCCTCCCTGCTCCTTCCCCATCGTGCGCCCCTGCTCCTGCTGCTTCCCGCGCGTCCCCGTCGCCGGCCGGCGCCTCCCCATGGCCGCTGCTCTCTCCTCCGGCCCGCCGCCTCGTCGGCTCCTCCACCTTGTGCGCCTGTGGCCATCCCCGCCCTGCCTCCGCACGCGCGCGTCGCCGGCCCGCCTCCAGCTTCCGCTTCCGCCTCCGCCACCTGCTCCTCTCCCGCGCTCGACCGTACCGCGACCCGCCTTCCATCGCGCCACCCTCGGCCGTTCTCACCCCTGCGCCGTCCTCCCGCGCCTCGCTGTGTCGCCCGCACCCGCGTGCCTCCCCTTCCTCTGCTCTGCCCCGGCCAGTCCTCCGTCGTGGCCCTGCCTCGGCTCCTCCTCTGCGCCGGCCGCGCTCCGGCCAGTCGTCCTCCTCCTTCCCCACGCCTTGCGCCTCTTCAGCCCGAGCTGTTGCCCGACGTCGTGTGCGTGTCTCCACGCTGTGCTGCCTCTGTTTGTCTCCGTGACGTGCCCGTGGCTGCCTGCTGCGTGTGTCGTGTTCGTGTTGCTGCCGTCATGCCCGTCTCCGTGCCCGTCCCGACCCGGTGCTGCGTTCCCCGTTCCCTATGTTCCCGAAGCCGGTTCCCCGATGCGTTATCCCCGTTCCCGTTTCCCCGTCATGACGTGTTCCCCGATGACCGTGAAGCCAATCCCAGAAACCTTTCCCGATGAGTTCCCCGGTGCTTCCCGACGTTGTTCCCGTCGTAAAGTGCTCCCCCGTCTCCGTTTCCCGATGTTCCCCGATGTTTCCCGACGGGAACCCGCAAGTTCCTCGGACGCTTTCCCGTCGTAAAGCCATTTCCGTTCCCGTCGTGAAGACTCCCTGACGGTTCCCCGTTGCCGTTCCCGACTTTGCTCCCGTCGTTCCCCGATTCCCGTCGTGAAACCGAAACCGTGAAGGCCGATCCCCGACGCTCCGTGAACGACTACCCCGACGACCGTGGATACGACAAGTGCGACCCGACGACGCAACGTCAAGTTCTTCCCCGACCGGAACCGCCGAGTTCTCCGATGTCGAGTCCCTGGATGCCGTGACCGCGACGAGCCCGAAGCCCGGAACGCCAAGGTCCGCCACGACGACGACCCGAGTACAACTACTTCCACGACGTCGACTACCTCGACTACTTCGACTCCGGATGAACGACTACTTTGGCTACCTCGACTCCGGACGGACATCTACTTCGACTACGACGACTACTTTGACTACGACCCGAAGACGACGGCTTCCGAATCCGAAGTTTCCTCGATCCAATGTGTGACCCCAACCCTAAACCCCTATATGCCATATATATCCGTATCTTATAAAATCATGCATCATTAATTAACAATGCCCTTTATCCATTTAGTCAAATTAAATCAATTTAATTATGGGGTTTGTCCGGTGCATTTATATTGTGCACCGATCCCATTTAAAATGCTTTGCCATGTGTTAGGAAATAAAATTGGACAATTTTTAATTTGTCATGCATTCATGTCATCAACATGCCGGTTCTTTTGCCGTAGTAGTAAAATGCATCTTTTCCGTTGTCCAGTGTTTGTTGCTTCTTCGGGAATAGGACGTTGAGTTGATGTGAGCAACGACAGGTTCTGCTACCTCTACCGGATTGCAGGCAAGTGATACTCACCTGCTATCTTTGCTTGTCTTCTGTTTCTTACTCGTCCTATCTTTTGTTCCTTGCTAGCCATATATATATCGATGCTTGTGTCCGATCCTATATGCATGTTTACCTTGCAGCCATGATATAGCCACACCTCCACATCCTATTAACCTGTTGCTTGTTTACCTTGTTAGCCTTGCGAGTCCTAGTGCATGCTTAGGTGCCTTGCTTCAGTCCTGTTATCTTTTTGTCTAGTCTTGCTTATAACATGGTAGCTAGGCTCAACAAAAATGTTAATCTTTACTTTCTGTTGCGATGGGAATAATATAATAAAGATAAGGCACCGGCGGAAGGCCAATCGTGGTGTTTTGTTCTGCTAGTGTCGCCTAGGACCCGAGTTCTTTTCCGCTGATCCAAGACTGAGCGCACTAACCACATGTGGGAGTTCTATGGGCCTCCCCGCAATCTGTTACCGGATCCTCAAACCTGTCCAGGAGCCACAACTTAGTTCGGGTGTTTCCATTTGCGCACGTACAACGATGATGATGAGAAGGTAAGATGATGATGGTTACGTGGTTACTTACGGTAGGGTTGCGGAATGGGCGTTAATCGCATGTGGAAGGAGGGGCAATCGTATGAGTGTTCCCTCCCGAAGCCGTTCACGCAACGGTTAGGCCCACCTCGAAGCTTCGGCCGGACTCTCAAGGTGGATCAGTCCTAGCTAGGTGGCTCCCTGGACTTGTTTGTAGAGAAGGGAAGTATTGCGTCGAAACCTCCACCGGTACACCTCTAAGCGAGAGTTTCGATGCGTGTGGGTTCATTGGTGCATCCCTACAGGGTTAAATCTTTTCGAAAAGCCGTGTCCGCGGTTATGGACGACTTGGTGAAATGCGCTGGCTAAAAAGATCATAGACAACTTGCACCTTATAATGATAATAACTTGACTAGTAAGATAGATCACTTGAATAATAACCCATAAAACTTGTCCACCGTGTGAGTGCCCGAACTTCTTCCTCGTGGGTTGAGGATACGATGGAGTCGTTTTAGGGCGGGTTTGTTTGGTGAGTAGTATAGTTGGTTCCTTTTGCGCTCTCTTACCTTGTCTCTGTTAGACGAAAGTTGTATCGTGTCTCTATAAGTTGTTAGTGCTGCTTGCCGCCGCCTCAATCGCTAACCCTCTTCCCCGGATTTCCAGCTTTGATATCTTGTGAGTATTACTTGCCAGTACTTTTACTAGTACTGACCCCTTCGGGGCTGCTATTCCAATGCAGCCAACAGGTTTGAAGTCTGACGACGTTAGCTTGAGAATCCTCCGGCTTGGCCTGGGCAGGGATATGGTGCCTTCGTTTATCTTCAGGACTCTTAGTCCAATTTGCTTCTTGTCCGTAGCCGGACGCTACCCGCTTCCGTTGTTATTTTGGATCTTTGTATTGTATCTTTGCTCTTGACTTTGTGAGTCGTTGTTGTATATATGTTCTTTTGTGGGTTCCATCGAGAACTATTGTAATGTTATCACAATTCCACCCGCATAACGTGTGTGTTGCGACGTGCACGTTATGCTTGGTGGGCGACCTTTAGGATCGTTATTATGCGGATTTGGCTGGAAAGCTAAAATCTGCATAGTACCGATCTTGGGCGTTACAAAGTGGTATCAGAGCTCTGGTTCTTCGATACCCCGCGGGTCCAGTCTGCCTGTAGGATACCCTAGCTAATGGTCGTTGTTTGTAGAGTGTCCAAAATATTTTTGCTAAAAGTTATTTGAAAAGATCTCAATAGTAATTCTTGTTTACTCCTTACCTCTATTCTTTTCCCCCTTGCCTTATATGTTTTAAATCTTCTATCTTATCTATCCTCCGGTTATAGCATCTTCGTGGGTGGACGATCTCTTGCCTTTTATCCTAATAGGTTCGATCTTCAACGTGATCTCGAAGGATGAACATCGTCATCGACGTGAGTAGGAACCTCTTGTTAGTAGTGTCGAGAAGATCAACATGAAGCGAGAAGATTCGATACTATACCTTCCTCCTTTCCTCCTGACGGTAGCGTGGATCTCGGGGCGAGATCCCTTGTTAGTGGTGTCGGTTGTAATGCCCGGGGTTTTTCCCCAAATTAGAAATTGCCTGTTATTTTATTTTTGCATCATCATGACATCAGCATCATGCGCATTGCATTTTTGGCAACAAAAATTATTTTTATTAAACCCTATTTTATTTTTCTAAAATTTGTCAAAAAATATTTAACCGAGACGGTCATCTCCGTTTTCAAAAATTATTTGCCAAATTAAATTTGCAAAATAAAATGTTTTGAGACGCGAGAGAGTAGCCCAAAATCCGGCCCAAGCCCAGCTAATCAAACCCTAGAGCAAACCCTAATTCTGCCCCTGCCTTTTTCCTTTCCCACCCCCTGCCTTCTTACAGCCACCCTCCTCCCTTTTCTGTTTTTCACGAAAAGGCCCTTCCCACCTCGCGTCTAGGTCCTTTCCCCTTTTCTTTAGGTCCCTGGGACCTTTCTCTTTTTCTTCCCTTCCCTTCCTTTTCTCTCCCCAGCCCCGCACCTCACCTTCCTCCTCCACCGCGCCCGCACCACGCTCCTCCCCGCCGGCCGCTCCTCGCCGTCGCCCCTGCTCCCCTTGCCCTGCCTCCTCCCTGCCCCTCTCTCTCTCCCGGCCGAGCCCTCCTCTCCTCCACCTCCATCCCCCAGCCGGCGACCTCCTCCCTGCTCCTTCCCCATCGTGCGCCCCTGCTCCTGCTACTTCCCGCGCGTCCCCGTCACCGGCCGGTGCCTACCCATGGCCGCTGCACTCTCCTCCGACCCGCCGCCTCGCCTGCTCCTCCACCTCGCACGCCCGTGGCCGTCACCGCCCTGCTCCCGCACGCGCGTGTCGCCGGCCCGCCTCCAGCTTCTGCCTCCGCCACCTGCTCCTCTCCCGCGCTCGACCGCACCACGACCCGCCTTCCATCGCGCCACCCTCGGCCGTTCTCACCCGGCGCCGTCCTCCCGCGCCTCGCTGTGTCGCCCGCACCGCGTGCCTCCCCTTCCTCTGCTGTGCCCCCGGCCAGTCCTCCGTCGTGGCCCTGCCTCGGCTCCTCCTCTGCGCCGGCCGCGCTCCGGCCGGTCGTCCTCCTCCTTCCCCGCGCCTTGCACCTCTCCAGTCCGAGCTGCTGCCCGACGTCGTGTGCGTGTCTCCACGCTGTGCTGCCTCTGTTTGTCTCCGTGACGTGCCCGTGGCTGCCTGCTGCGTGTGTCGTGTTCGTGTTGCTGCCGTCATGCCCGTCTCCGTGCCCGTCCCGACCCGGTGCTGCGTTCCCCGTTCCCTGTGTTCCCGAAGCCGGTTCCCCGATGCGTTATCCCCGTTCCCGTTTCCCCGTCATGACGTGTTCCCCGATGACCGTGAAGCCAATCCCAGAAACCTTTCCCGATGAGTTCCCCGATGCTTCCCGACGTTGTTCCCGTCGTAAAGTGCTCCCCGTATCCGTTTCCCGATGTTCCCCGATGTTTCCCGACGGGAACCCGCAAGTTCCTCGGACGCTTTCCCGTCGTAAAGCCATTTCCGTTCCCGTCGTGAAGACTCCCCGACGGTTCCCCGTTCCCGTTCCCGACTTCGTTCCCGTCGTTCCCCGATTCCCGTCGTGAAACCGAAACCGTGAAGGCCGATCTCCGACGCTCCGTGAACGACTACCCCGACGACCGTGGATACGACAAGTGCGACCCGACGACGCAACGTCAAGTTCTTCCCCGACCGGAACCGCCGAGTTCTCCGATGTCGAGTCCCCCGATGCCGTGACCGCGACGAGCCCAAAGCCCGGAACGCCAAGGTCCGCCACGACGACGACCCGAGTACGACTACTTCCACGACGTCGACTACCTCGACTACTTCGACTCCGGATGAACGACTACTTCGGCTACCTCGACTCCGGACGGACATCTACTTCGACTACGACGACTAATTTGACTACGACCCGAAGACGGCGGTTCCGAATCCGAAGTTCCTCGTATCCGATGTGTGACCCCAACCCTAAACCCCTATATGCCATATATATCCGTATCTTATAAAATCATGCATCATTAATTAACAATGCCCTTTATCCATTTAGTCAAATTAAATCAATTTAATTATGGGGTTTGTCCGGTGCATTTATGTTGTGCACCGATCCCATTTAAAATGCTTTGCCATGTGTTAGGAAATAAAATTGGACAACATTTAATTTGTCATGCATTCATGTCATCAACATGCCGATTCTTTTGCCGTAGTAGTAAAATGCATCTTTTCCGTTGTCCAGTGTTTGTTGCTTCTTCGGGAATAGGACGTTGAGTTGATGTGAGCAACGACAGGTTCTGCTACCTCTACCGGATTGCAGGCAAGTGATACTCACCTGCTATCTTTGCTTGTCTTCTGTTTCTTACTCATCCTATCTTTTGTTCCTTGCTAGCCATATATATATCGATGCTTGTGTCCGATCCTATATGCATGTTTACCTTGCAGCCATGATATAGCCACACCTCCACATCCTATTACCCTGTTGCTTGTTTACCTTGTTAGCCTTGCGAGTCCTAGTGCATGCTTAGGTGCCTTGCTTCAGTCCTGTTATCTTTTTGTCTAGTCTTGCTTATAACATGGTAGCTAGGCTCAACAAAAATGTTAATCTTTACTTTCTGTTGCGATGGGAATAATATAATAAAGATAAGGCACCGGCGGAAGGCCAATCGTGGTGTTTTGTTCTGCTAGTGTCGCCTAGGACCCGAGTTCTTTTCCGCTGATCCAAGACTGAGCGCACTAACCACATGTGGGAGTTCTATGGGCCTCCCCGCAATCTATTACCGGATCCTCAAACCTGTCCAGGAGCCACAACTTAGTTCGGGTGTTTCCATTTGCGCACGTACAACGATGATGATGAGAAGGTAAGATGATGATGGTTACGTGGTTACTTACGGTAGGGTTGCGGAATGGGCGTTAATCGCATGTGGAAGGAGGGGCAATCGTATGAGTGTTCCCTCCCGAAGCCGTTCACGCAACGGTTAGGCCCACCTCGAAGCTTCGGCCGGACTCTCAAGGTGGATCAGTCCTAGCTAGGTGGCTCCCTGGACTTGTTTGTAGAGAAGGGAAGTATTGCGTCGAAACCTCCACCGGTACACCTCTAAGCGAGAGTTTCGATGCGTCTGGGTTCATTGGTGCATCCCTACAGGGTTAAATCTTTTCGAAAAGCCGTGTCCGCGGTTATGGACGACTTGGTGAAATGCGCTGGCTAAAAAGATCATAGACAACTTGCACCTTATAATGATAATAACTTGACTAGTAAGATAGATCACTTGAATAATAACCCATAAAACTTGTCCACCGTGTGAGTGCCCGAACTTCTTCCTCGTGGGTTGAGGATACGATGGAGTCGTTTTAGGGCGGGTTTGTTTGGTGAGTAGTATAGTCGGTTCCTTTTGCGCTCTCTTACCTTGTCTCTGTTAGACGAAAGTTGTATCGTGTCTCTATAAGTTGTTAGTGCTGCTTGCCGCCGCCTCAATCGCTAACCCTCTTCCCCGGATTTCCAGCTTTGATATCTTGTGAGTATTACTTGCCAGTACTTTTACTAGTACTGACCCCTTCGGGGCTGCTATTCCAATGCAGCCAACAGGTTTGAAGTCTGACGACGTTAGCTTGAGAATCCTCCGGCTTGGCCTGGGCAGGGATATGGTGCCTTCGTTTATCTTCAGGACTCTTAGTCCAATTTGCTTCTTGTCCGTAGCCGGACGCTACCCGCTTCCGTTGTTATTTTGGATCTTTGTATTGTATCTTTTGCTCTTGACTTTGTGAGTCGTTGTTGTATATATGTTCTTTTGTGGGTTCCATCGAGAACTATTGTAATGTTATCACAATTCCACCCGCATAACGTGTGTGTTGCGACGTGCACGTTATGCCTGGTGGGCGACCTTTAGGATCGTTATTATGCGGATTGGCTGGAAAGCTAAAATCTGCATAGTACCGATCTTGGGGCGTTACAAAGTGGTATCAGAGCTCTGGTTCTTCGATACCCCGCGGGTCCAGTCTGCCTGTAGGATACCCTAGCTAATGGTCGTTGTTTGTAGAGTGTCCAAAATATTTTTGCTAAAAGTTATTTGAAAAGATCTCAATAGGAATTCTTGTTTACTCCTTACCTCTATTCTTTTCCCCCTTGCCTTATATGTTTTAAATCTTCTATCTTATCTATCCTCCGGTTATAGCATCTTCGTGGGTGGACGATCTCTTGCCTTTTATCCTAATAGGTTCGATCTTCAACGTGATCTCGACGGATGAACATCGTCATCGACGTGAGTAGGAACCTCTTGTTAGTGGTGTCGAGAAGATCAACATGAAGCGAGAAGATTCGATACTATACCTTCCTCCTTTCCTCCTGACGGTAGCGTGGATCTCGGGGCGAGATCCCTTGTTAGTGGTGTCGGTTGTAATGCCCCGGGGTTTTTCCCCAAATTAGATTTTGCTTGTTTTTATTTTTGCATCATCATGACATCAGCATCATGCGCATTGCATTTTTGGCAACAAAAATTATTTTTATTAAACCCTATTTTATTTTTCTAAAATTTGTCAAAAAATATTTAACCGAGACGGTCATCTCCGTTTTCAAAAATTATTTGCCAAATTAAATTTGCAAAATAAAATGTTTTGAGACGCGAGAGAGTAGCCCAAAATCCGGCCCAAGCCCAGCTAATCAAACCCTAGAGCAAACCCTAATTCTGCCCCTGCCTTTTTCCTTTCCCACCCCCTGCCTTCTTACAGCCACCCTCCTCCCTATTCTGTTTTTCACGAAAAGGCCCTTCCACCTCGCGTTTAGGTCTTTTCCCCTTTTCTTCAGGTCCCTGGGACCTTTTCTTTTTTTCTTCCCTTCCCTTCCTTTTCTCTCCCCAGCCCCGCACCTCACCTTCCTCCTCCACCGCGCCCGCACCACGCTCCTCCCCGCCGGCCGCTCCTCGCCGTCGCCCCTGCTCCCCTTGCCCTGCCTCCTCCCTGCCCCTCTCTCTCTCCCGGCCGAGCCCTCCTCTCCTCCACCTCCATCCCCCAGCCGGCGACCTCCTCCCTGCTCCTTCCCCATCGTGCGCCCCTGCTCCTGCTGCTTCCCGCGCGTCCCCGTCGCGGCCGGCGCCTACCCATGGCCGCTGCACTCTCCTCCGACCCGCCGCCTCGCCTGCTCCTCCACCTCGCACGCCCGTGGCCGTCACCGCCCTGCTCCCGCACGCGCGTGTCGCCGGCCCGCCTCCAGCTTCTGCCTCCGCCACCTGCTCCTCTCCCGCGCTCGACCGCACCACGACCCGCCTTCCATCGTGCCACCCTCGGTCGTTCTCACCCTGGCACCGTCCTCCCGCGCCTCGCTGTGTCGCCCGCACCCGCGTGCCTCCCCTTCCTCTGCTGTGCCCCCGGCCAGTCCTCCGTCGTGGCCCTGCCTCGGCTCCTCCTCTGCGCCGGCCGCGCTCCGGCCGGTCGTCCTCCTCCTTCCCCGCGCCTTGCACCTCTCCAGTCCGAGCTGTTGCCCGACGTCGTGTGTGTGTCTCCACGCTGTGCTGCCTCTGTTTGTCTCCGTGACGTGCCCGTGGCTGCCTGCTGCGTGTGTCGTGTTCGTGTTGCTGCCGTCATGCCCGTCTCCGTGCCCGTCCTGACCCGGTGCTGCGTTCCCCGTTCCCTGTGTTCCCGAAGCCGGTTCCCCGATGCGTTATCCCCGTTCCCGTTTCCCCGTCATGACGTGTTCCCCGATGACCGTGAAGCCAATCCCAGAAACCTTTCCCGATGAGTTCCCCGGTGCTTCCCGACGTTGTTCCCGTCGTAAAGTGCTCCCCCGTCTCCGTTTCCCGATGTTCCCCGATGTTTCCCGACGGGAACCCGCAAGTTCCTCGGACGCTTTCCCGTCGTAAAGCCATTTCCGTTCCCGTCGTGAAGACTCCCTGACGGTTCCCCGTTGCCGTTCCCGACTTTGCTCCCGTCGTTCCCCGATTCCCGTCGTGAAACCGAAACCGTGAAGGCCGATCCCCGACGCTCCGTGAACGACTACCCCGACGACCGTGGATACGACAAGTGCGACCCGACGACGCAACGTCAAGTTCTTCCCCGACCGGAACTGCCGAGTTCTCCGATGCCGAGTCCCCCGATGCCGTGACCGCGACGAGCCCGAAGCCCGGAACGCCGTCCGCAACGACGACTACCCGAGTACAACTACTTCCACGACGTCGACTACCTCGACTACTTCGACTCCGGATGAACGACTACTTCGGCTACCTCGACTCCGGACGGACATCTACTTCGACTACGACGACTACTTTGATTACGACCCGAAGACGACGGCTTCCGAATCCGAAGTTTCCTCGATCCAATGTGTGACCCCAACCCTAAACCCCTATATGCCATATATATCCGTATCTTATAAAATCATGCATCATTAATTAACAATGCCCTTTATCCATTTAGTCAAATTAAATCAATTTAATTATGGGGTTTGTCCGGTGCATTTATATTGTACACCGATCCCATTTAAAATGCTTTGCCATGTGTTAGGAAATAAAATTGGACAACATTTAATTTGTCATGCATTCATGTCATCAACATGCCGCTTCTTTTGCCGTAGTAGTAAAATGCATCTTTTCCGTTGTCCAGTGTTTGTTGCTTCTTCGGGAATAGGACGTTGAGTTGATGTGAGCAACGACAGGTTCTGCTACCTCTACCGGATTGCAGGCAAGTGATACTCACCTGCTATCTTTGCTTGTCTTCTGTTTCTTACTCATCCTATCTTTTGTTCCTTGCTAGCCATATATATATCGATGCTTGTGTCCGATCCTATATGCATGTTTACCTTGCAGCCATGATATAGCCACACCTCCACATCCTATTAACCTGTTGCTTGTTTACCTTGTTAGCCTTGCGAGTCCTAGTGCATGCTTAGATGCCTTGCTTCAGTCCTGTTATCTTTTTGTCTAGTCTTGCTTATAACATGACAGCTAGGCTCAACTAAAATGTTAATCTTTACTTTCTGTTGTGATGGGAATAATATAATAAAGATAAGGCACCGGCGGAAGGCCAATCGTGGTGTTTTGTTCTGCTAGTGTCGCCTAGGGCCCGAGTTCTTTTTCGCTGATCCAAGACTGAGCGCACTAACCACATGTGGGAGTTCTATGGGCCTCCCCGCAATCTATTACCGGATACTCAAACCTGTCCAGGAGGCACAACTTAGTTCGGGTGTTTCCATTTACGTGCGTACAACGATGATGATGAGAAGGTAAGATGATGATGGTTACGTGGTTACTTACGGTAGGTTTGCGGAATGGGCGTTAATCGCATGTGGAAGGAGGGGCAATCGTATGAGTGTTCCCTCCCGAAGCCGTTCACGCAACGGTTAGGCCCACCTCGAAGCTTCGGCCGGACTCTCAAGGTGGATCAGTCCTAGCTAGGTGGCTCCCTGGACTTGTTTGTAGAGAAGGGAAGTATTGCGTCGAAACCTCTACCGGTACACCTCTAAGCGAGAGTTTCGATGCGTGTGGGTTCATTGGTGCATCCCTGCAGGGTTAAATCTTTTCGAAAAGCCGTGTCCGCGGTTATGGACGACTTGGTGAAATGCGATGGCTAAAAAGATCATAGACAACTTGCACCTTATGATGATAATAACTTGACTAGTAAGATAGATCACTTGAATAATAACCCATAAAACTTGTCCACCGTGTGAGTGCCCGGACTTCTTCCTCGTGGGTTGAGGATACGATGGAGTCGTTTTAGGGTGGGTTTGTTTGGTGAGTAGTATAGTTGGTTCCTTTTGCGCTCTCTTACCTTGTCTCTGTTAGACGAAAGTTGTATCGTGTCTCTATAAGTTGTTAGTGCTGCTTGCCGCCGCCTCAATCGCTAACCCTCTTCCCCGGATTTCTAGTTTTGATATCTTGTGAGTATTACTTGCCAGTACTTTTACTAGTACTGACCCCTTCGGGGCTGCTATTCCAATGCAGCCAACAGGTTTGAAGTCTGACGACGTTAGCTTGGGAATCCCTCCGGCTTGGCCTGGGCAGGGATATGGTGCCTTCGTTTATCTTCAAGACTCTTAGTCCAATTTGTTTCTTGTCCGTAGCCGGACGCTACCCGCTTCCGTTGTTATTTTTGGATCTTGTATTGTATCTTTGCTCTTGACTTTGTGAGTCGTTGTTGTATATATGTTCTTTTGTGGGTTCCATCGAGAACTATTGTAATGTTATCACAATTCCACCCGCATAACGTGTGTGTTGCGACGTGCACATTATGCCTGGTGGGCTTCCTTTAGGATCGTTATTATGCGGATTTGGCTGGAAAGCTAAAATCTGCATAGTACCGATTTTGGGGCGTTACATTAAGCTTGGGGATGTTGATGCATGTAAAATGCATACATGAACTATGCATTACAATACTCATATTTCAATCATATTTGCATCATATAAGGGTTATATCATTGTTTTATAATGATTTTGGGAAGATTTCACAGTTTTCCTATTTTTCTGGAATTAACCCTGCACTGGCAGAAAACCCTATTTTCTATATTTTGATGTTTCAGGGACCCAAACGACGTCCAAATGACTTGAAAATTTACGAGCATCATTTTTTGGAAGGAACGAAGCTTGGGAGTCAAGGAAGCGCACGAGAGGAGGCCTGAGGACCAAAATAGGTGGTCCCACACGGCCAGATTCCTGGGCCGCGTGGGGACCCCTCTTTTGGGCCTCGAGGCTCCGATGTCGTCGATCTTCGTCCCCACGCCTCCGTCTTGACCTAAAAACGACTATAAAAATAGTCCCCCGACGTTTTCCAGAGGGAGGCGGCGAAGAAACACAAAACTAAGAAACAGGAGACAGAAGGCTGCCGCCGGAGAAGATCGGAGGGGGGGAAACGCCGCCGGAATCACCTCCGGAAGGCTCCTCCATCCCCCCTCCGGAGTCTCCATCAACACCACCATCAAGACCAGCACCATCTCCATCACCATCTTCGTGATCCACTTCATCCCCCTCATAGTTTGAGATTGTTCGAACCCTAGCTATTGTTTAAGTGCTATTCTACCTGTGTATGATTGGCTACTTGTCATTGTTTGGGGGTGAGATCATATTTTCAGATTGTGTTGTATCACTTATACCATTGAATCATATCATGTATTTGCGTTGTGAGTAGTTCTCTCATGTTCCTGGGGGCTTAGGATGAATTGGCAATGATTTTTATTTGACATGTGTTGGTATTTTTCTAGTTTTTATCTTTGATGTAATTCTATGATGGTGTTGTGCGAACGTCGACTGCACATCACTTCGCCTATATGGGCTCATAGGAGAGCACCGTGGTGTAATGAATTGAGGGAGACTTAGGAGGACAAGTAAACCTGAGACCGAATCATGAAGTTGCATTATGAGGACATTAGTATCAGGGACCTTAGAGTTTAAGGCTATGGTGGGACTCTATGTCTTAATAACTCTTGTGCAGTCATTTATTTGGCCATAAGAACCATCATAAGGGGGTTTAGTTTATTTATTTAGCTTTACCTAATTATGGCTCCGTCCAAAGAAGATTAAAACTTGACGAAATGTTTACCTTGTTGTTCTAGAAATATTTATGTCATGAAGTCTAGGTAGCCCTTGGGAACGTTTTCCACTTATAAGAAACACACACTTGAGCTTGTCCTCTTGCTGCATAGAGGATTGGGCTTTCTCTCTTTGAGAGCTTTTACTTGTCATATTTTATTTTCAGCTTTTTACTTTATTGCAAACTCTACACCAAAAAAACCCAAAAACACTTGCATCATTTAAACATTTTAGTTTGTCTAGTGCATAGATAATAAGAGAAGTGACACTCTTATTTGAGAGGATAAATACTTATACCTTCTACTCCTCGTGGGATCGATACTATACTTACACATTGAAGATTTCAACGATCCCTATACTTGTGGGTATCAGCAACACACTAGGATCATACGGTGTTGGAGAAGGCTTGCAGTCGCTATACCCAAAACGACTCAAGACCTTGTCCACGTAGTGGGATTGAAGTAGAGTAATCCCACCATCGTCATCTCTCAATAGCTTGATGTTTAAGATAACATCAGCTACTCCTAGATCCTTCATCTCAAAACAACGAGATAAGAAATCCTTGACCTCCTTAATTACATTAAGGTTGGTCCAAAATATCAGTATATCATCGACGTACAAACACAGAATAACTCCCTCGCCCCTACCATGGCGATAGTACACACATTTGTCAGCTTCGTTTACAACAAAACCTTCAGCAATTGACGTTCTTTCAAACTTCTCATGCCACTGCTTAGGGGCTTGCTTGAGGCCATATAGCGACTTCAACAGCTTACACACCTTTCCTTCTTGACCGTGTACCAAAAAATCATCTGGCTGCTCCATGTAAATTTCCTCTTCCAGCTCTCCATTTAGAAAAGCCGTCTTAACGTCCATTTGATGAACGAGAAGACCGTGCGAGGCAACCAATGATAGTAGTACACGAATGGTGGTCAGTCTGACAACAGGTGAGTAAGTATCAAAGAAGTCTTCACCTTCCTTTTGGGTATAACCCTTAGCCACAAGCCGTGCCTTGTACTTTTCAATGGTACCATCAGGCCTAAGTTTCTTCTTGAACACACACTTACATCCTACAGGTTTGCACCCATACAGACGATCAGTGATCTCCCAAGTTCTGTTAGCTAAGATGGAATCGATCTCACTACGGACAGCTTCCTTCCAATAGTCAGCATCTAAAGTTGCATAAGCTTCTGAAATAGAACTGGGAGTGTCATCTACGAGGTACACAATAAAATCATCATCAAAAGACTTTGCATCCCTCTATCTCTTGCTCCTTTTAGGCTCCTTTTAGGAGTTTCATTGTCATCCTCCACAATATTTTCATTGTGTTCTATCGGAATGGTGGGTTCAGGGATTGGAACAAATTCCTGACTAGATGAACTTGGTATCTCCTGATTTGATGAGCCCGGCATATCTTTCATTGGAAAGATATCCTCAAATAAAGTCGCATCGTCCGAATCCATAATTGTACCAACATGCATGTCGGATACCTCGGATTTTACTATCAAGAATCTATAACCAACGCTATGGAATGCATAGCCCAGAAAAACACAGTCTACGTTTTTTGGTCCAAGCTCGCACTTCTTGGGAATTGATATATTGACTTTCGCCAAACAACCCCAAGTCCGCAAGTAAGAGAGTTTTAACCTTTTCTTCTCAAACTCCTCAAATGGAGTTATTTCTTTGTCCTTTATAGGAACTCGGTTTAGGACATGACATGCAGTCAATATCGCCTCCCCCCACCATGCCTTGGAGAGACCCGATGTGTCTAACATGGCGTTAACCAAATCAGTTAGAGTACGGTTCTTTTTTTCATCCACCCCATTTGATTGGGGTGAGTAGGGAGGCGTCCTCTCATGAAGTATACCGTGTTCCGCACAAAAGGAATCAAACTCATTGGAAAAATACTCTACACCACGATCAGACCTAAGCCTCTTAATCTTTCGATCAAGTTGGTTTTCTGCTTCAGCTTTATATATTTTGAAGAAATTCAGAGCATCATCTTTTGATTTCAGAAGGTACACGTAACAGTATCTAGTGGAGTCATCAATTAACGTCATGAAGTATCTATTTCCACCTTTTATCAACTCGTCATTCATCTCACAATGGTCAGAGTGTATGAGCTCTAGAGGTGCCAAGTCTCGTACCTCCGCAGCCGTATGAGGCTTGCGTGGTTGCTTTGCTTGAACACAAACTTGACACTTAGAACCTTTGACAGTGGTGAAAGTGGGGATTAAATTCAATTTGGCTAGCCGCGTCATACACCCGAAATTAATATGACAAAGACGTGAATGCCATACATTTGATTCAGCAGTAGTGCAAACATGATTCACCACTTTATTACAAACGTCTGACAGCGATAGGCGGGACAAGCCTCCGCACTCATATCCTTTACCAACAAAGGTTCCAAACTTGGACAGTACAAATTTATTGGACTCAAAAGATAACTTGTAGCCGTCTCGACACAGAAGAGATCCGCTAACAAGATTCTTATTTATGGCGGGCACATGATGAACGTTCTTCAGGCGCACGATCTTTCCCGAAGTAAACTTCAGATCGACCGTACCAACACCACGAACAGAAGCATGTGACCCGTTTCCCATTAGCACGGAAGAAGTCCCTGCGACCTGATAAGAAGAAAACATTGAGATGTCGCGCAAACATGTACATTGGCTCCCGTGTCAATCCACCATTCAGGCGAGTGACATACTGAAAAGATAGTTGGGAATATACCATACCCAACATCTTTCATCTCAGTATCTCTAATGACAACATTAGCGGTCTTGCCGCTCTTCTCGCGCTCCTCAAATCGGTTAGGGCATTTTGGAGCCCAGTGATTAGGGTCACCACAAACGTGGCAGGATCCATTCTTCTTACCGGTCTTCCTTTTGAAGTTGGTAAACTGTGAAGGCTTGTTTCTTTTATCATATTTGCCTTTGTCCTCAGACTTACTCTTGTTCTTGGGCTTGTAGGATTGGGAGTTCTTCTTCTAAATGAAGTTAGCACTCGAACCTCCCTCAAAACCTTCAGCAAGTGTGTCTTTCGCTTTCACCTTCTCTTCCACATCAAGCGACCCAATGAGATCCACAACGGAAAACTCCTGTCTCTTGTGCTTTCAGAGAAGTAGCAAAATTCCTCCACGAATGAGGGAGTTTCGCAATAATACCTCCGGCAATAAACTTGTCGGGTAACACACACGAAACTTGCTCAAGTTCCTTAGCAATGGACTGTATCTCATGAGCCTGCTCAACAATGGAGCGCTCACCAGTCATCTTGTGGTCAAATAACTGTTGCATGACATACAATTCACTGCCTGCATCCGAGACCCCAAATTTGGCCTCGAGCGCATCCCACATGCCCTTTCCCTTAGTGATGGACAAATACGGGTCGACAATCTTGTCGCCAAGAATGCTGAGAATAGCAGCCTTTAACAGGGTATCGGCTTCCTGAAAAGCTTTCTCCTCTTCAGGAGTAAGCTCTCTTTCAGGCTTGCCTTTAGTAGCGTGAAAACACTTCATGGTTTCAAACCAGAGAGTGGCTCTCGCACGCCACTTCTTATAGTTCACCCCATCGAAAACAGCGGGCCTCAACGAAGCAGTAAAGGCAACAGTAGAAAATTGCCAAAGATAAGGTTTTTGGATTGTTGAAGATATGAGCAATTTTCCACATAATTTAACCCTTAAAAATAGTAGATAAAATATGACTAGTAAAACATGAATTAAACTAGTCATGCAACCTAGAAGATAGTACGCAAATACCAATTCTAGGGAGTACGCAAGTAGCAATTCTAGAGAGTACGCATATTGCAATTCTACACAAATTATCACAAATATTGTCTTAAGCATGATGTCTAGTAGAACACATATGTGCACGTACGGGGTGTTGGAGGAAGACCCGTTGACGCCGTCGGTGTTCATGTTGCCGAAGATGACGTCGACGTCGGGGAAGAAGTTGTCGTCCGGGAAGTAGTCGTCGGCGTCCGTGTTGCAGAAGAAGCCAGTAGTCGCGCGGTAGCGCTCCTCAAAAACCTTATCGCCCCTCTCCCGTACAGGATCACAAGAGGCGGGGTTCCGGAGGCCTACTGTCCCATCCCGCGGTGCACGCCACGGCACGGGATGAAGAAGTCTTGATCGACGGTGCAATGCTCGAGAACCAAGTGGCAATCACATGAGAGTGGTGGCTGATGTGGTGTGTCTATGTGAGAGGAGCGACCTCTCTTATATAGGCATACGGTAGGAGGCGAAAGATTCGCGAGAAGCTGAAGAGAAAGGGACCGAGACCCTTCAATTCGTCTCCCACTAGCGCATGATGAGAGACCTTTCGGTTTCAACTTCCACTAGTGCAAAACGCTTCAACTTCATGCAACCGTTCATATTCATCCATTCATGGCCTCTAGGATTTTTCAGGAATTATGGAAATAAATAAATGGCCTAGTGCCAAAATTCCAACAAGAACTATAGAGAACGCACAATTTCATAACCCTCAGTCTACTGCTAATAGAATTGCTGAGTATTTGGGTAACATTCTTTTATACCCTTGCCCTACTACGAACATGCATGGTCTAAACAAATCGGTCAGCGGATCACTCAATCAACACCGGTAATTCTGAACCATGGTTCCGAGCCCCTTAACTGTTGGGTGATGAACGAGAAGACGATGTCCTGCGTAGTTTTAGCTGCCCCGAGTCACGACGACCTGACGACGATCTCTTGTTCTCCCCACCCTCCAGAATTGATCCACGCGCAGACTGCGATGATTTGGGTGAATTTGCTGGTGGCTTAACCCACCACAAGTACCAACAGCAAACGAGTAGCACCACGCAGAGTGCCAGTGCGGCGACTGCCCACATGATAATAAAGATGGTGTTTCTGTCCCCATGCGCGTGTACCACTGGGCGATCCTTCTGGGTAGAAGATGTTTGTTTGCTACGACGTGGACAACCTGGTTTAAAGAAAACAACTAGGCATTAACGTATAGCTTGGGGATTTAAATTGTTTGGAGTACTATATATAATCTAAAAGAGAGTTACTATATATAACTAAAATCTGAATAAATATGACAGAAATGTTACCTCCATTTACTCCATAGCATGAGGTGATAGGAAACGACCATTTGTTCACAATGTCTCTGTCCTTTCCCTGACACATACTGTATGACATTACCAATCCAGGAGAAGTATGCTTTGCCCTCATGTAACGGCACAGGCAGCACGCCCCCTTCTCCCCACTGCCCGGTAATTGATCAATGGCATACAGTAATGCGTTGCAGCATGCCGTTAATGGCGGACTCCATTTCCCTCCTGGCTGTAGGCATGTGAGCACAGCAACACTAGTCTTCTCGTAGCGACAACTACCACCACATCACGTGCATCAAGTGGGGCAGATGAGACATGGGAGACAAATAGGAGGATGGCGAGCGCACTAACCCACATTCTGGACACTGTAAGAAGTAAGAACTGTCAACATATATTCATAACTAGACTAATTACATTAAAAAGAACCAACTATATATTTTAACAAAAACAAGAAGTCATCCTTTCCTAAATATGTTGCCAAACTGTCAATCTTGAAAGTCAGAAGTGTAACTTATAAACAGGGTAAGAAGAGGTATCAGTAGGAAATTTGCAGTAAGGATCAAGCCGTGCCTTAACCCAGGAAATTAAATGCATGTATACTAAACTGAGTTATACAAACAAGGATGTGGAAATTGAAGGAGTGGTACAGTAACCTTAGGAAAGTGGAGTAAGTAGGTCCCCATCACTAATTTTTTTTGTGTTAATGTGATCACAGGAACCAAAGAAAACTCACTGTGGTAGCTGAAGCAAGGTTCATCAAGCGGGGTAAACAGAATGACACGATAATAATCAAAAAAATTTATATCCATCATTTGCCATTACAGTGACAGATATCAAGTAATAATCAAATAATAGCTCAAATGAAATCTGATTGCCACAAACAAGACTTTTTACTTTGTGATGGCATTGTACCGAAGAAACTGCAAATGATTTTTCTCATCAAACAGAAATCACTCCTTAAATTTAAATACATGCACAATAAACTTCCTGAATGTTTGTACTAATAATACCCAATTTCAAGTGATTATAGAAAAGGTGATTTATTGATGCCTAATGATTAATTCAGAAAGTGGTGCACGAGTAGACCAACATTTTATGGCTGTTACTGCTACTTGTCAGGTTAGATACCTCTGACTCTAGCCTGGATATGCTCTTTTAGTATCTCTTCAACAAAGCTTTCAACTAAGAAAATTAATGGTGTTCACCTACTGACTATATAATGAGAAAAAAATATGTACAGATAAGGCTGCATTTAAACTAATAGCAGGAAAATTTAAAACGATTATGCTCTGAAACAAAATTCACCCAGAAGCAAGCCAAAGGTCACTGACATATGGAAAGGATGAAAAAAGAGAAAATGGTAACACAGTAAGTGTGCATAGCGACTCAATGGTAACCACTGGTTATCAATCATATATATAAGATAACATTTTATTGTTGAGCCTCCCACAGTTTTTCACTCTAGAAGAACCTATGGAAACGTTATGAATATCAGCCATCATTCAGTATATGTGGACATCATTACGAGGATGCGAGCTTGCCAACAGAAGATTTTCCGACTGGAAGTCCCGGCAATGGCGCAAGCAGGCCAAGAACTTATGCAAGAGAGTACGAAATACATGAATATGTAAAGGCTGATGCCTTGAAATTCAAGCATACTACAATCTACATTCAGATTTAAGCAAGAAAATGGTGTCTAAGATATACCATACCGCTGGCTGAGTACAGTTAGGCAGTATTCGGTGTACAGTCCCTAAACATGCATATAGTCGTGGTGTTGCAGCATCTCTACATGGATAGGAACCTTCTCACTAACATAATTGACATGATATTGCAGGATGAATACGATAAAAGGAGCATGCAACAGGAGTCAAAGAAAATGCACGTTTGAGCTTACAAAAAAACGTAGGCATTGCTTACTGAAAAACATCTACGGATCCGTCCATGCAAAGTAAATAAGAGAGTCTACCATGCACAATTGGACTTGCCCAAAATCATCACTAGTGGTTCCTATCATGGCAACTACTACTCGTAAGGTGTACTTACCAGAAAAAAAACCCAACTATGGCATTTCTAACTTCTCAGATAATTTAAAATTCATGTTCGCAAGGGTTTGCACTTAACATTCCAGATATCTTGGTAGACAATGACTTGTGTTAATACTTATTTTAACTTATTATAGAGATATGTATCGTAGCTAACATACAGTAAGATTCCATACAATACTAAAAAAATTGATTCTATCTATTCAATATAAATTGCCACGGAACTCCTGGCATAGTGGAATTAACAACTATTAAGTCTTATAACAGTAGCTAGCTCGTACGGTTTTGTACTTAGACTCTTAGAGCATGGTCAGAGGTTTGTATACCAGAAGTATTAAGGCTCACATCATGGTTTCATCACATTATGGTAGAATTATATGCAGAACATAAGTAGCTGCAGTAGTACTCACACAGAAAACAGTTCTTTGAGATCATGCTTGCAAATTGTTTTGTCATCAGAATAAAAAAGAGATTCAGTAGCTGACCACACCAAAACATAATAGCATAGGCCCGTGTTTCTTATTAGACATGAATCCAACAATTATGAGAACCTATTTAAGAGGGGCGTACGTACGTGCACAAAGTTGTGCAAGGGATGTCGCACCTCTGTGGGCATGACCACAATTCACAACTCGCTTCCCTAACATATGCCTGCTCCCGTCCTCAATTCGTGTATAATCCTGCAAAAATCGCAGAAGTTGGTTCGAATGAGGGAACGGGAAGCAACTGCAATGGGGGAAGAAAATGAACTAACAAGTAACAAGTGCAACGAATCGGAAACCAGAAGCGCGACGCACTTATACTTATCCGTACCGCCGCCGCCGCCGCCGTGGATGACTGACTCTGTGGAGCAATGCTTCCCCTCCACCGCCTTCGATCAACCGCCCAAGCGCAGCGCAGAGGCCTAATCAAATCCGTCGCATGTCACAAGCCTAGCACAAGCTGGTGAGGTGGGGACACAAGCGAGCAAGGGTAATATTACCTGTAGCGGTTGGTTGCCGGCCGGAGGCGACAAGCCGCGTGCTCCGCCGCTCGTGCTGATCGAGATTTGTGAGCGAGAAGTCTTGATTCTTTCTTCCCCTACAAGAAAATTTTCTGCCTCGCTCTCTCTCTCTCTCTCTCTACCCCCTCCGCCTCCTCTCCCACGCCTCGCCTTCGCCTTCGCCTCCCTCGCACGCAGCGGGGTCAGCAGTGGCTGTGCCGCACCCGCCCACGAACAAGAGACGTACGGGACGGGGCTTGCCACTGTGCCAGCCAGGGTGGTTGTGCTCTCCTCAGATGAGTGGCAGCCCACATTATAATGGGCTTAAAATGGGCTGAATTGGCCTATGGGAGGTTATCCATCACTCTTGCAAATTCCTAGCGGAACCAATTTCTGCGATAAGTATACTGAAGTAGAAAAGTATAAATATACTGATGAAGTGATGATCGAACTATAAATACACTACTCGAAATATAAAGTATAATAATATTACTAAGTACCAATATACTAAAATCTGAAGTACAAAAATACAAGTATTAAAACCCGAGTACAAAGTACACTAACCAGTAAATATTTGTCAAAATTCCGTGTGGTGTATAAAAGTATCACGAACCTCGAAATAGAAGTATACTAGTTTTGGAAGTATAAAAAAATCCTTCAAAACCTATCAATATGGGGTCTAATTTTAAAGATCTTGACGTGGGAAAGCAATAGTGAAAGATGTTTGTAATTCAAATGAACAATTCAAAAGATATTTATTTTTGAATTTCAGTTTCGAAAAAATAGAAGGGAAAATCTATCAACAAACTCTTTTTATAAATAATTTGATGAATTTTTTCCGTACTTCGACAGAAGATCTAACATAGACATTACCGTCATGATTATGACCCAAAAAATGTTTGATTACATGCCCCGAGGGACGCTTTGTCGTGCAAAGTCACTAACATATCAAGTTTCTTTTTTAGACCCAAGAATGGATTGAGTCGAAGGCCCCTTTTGTGTTGACCGAGCACAAAATATCCATAGCCACTTGTGTTTTTCTCCTTGTGAAAAATAACAAGTGTGTACAAACCGTACAGAGTCTATGCAAAAGGAGAAGCCGCCACTTGGCGGGATGACAACACTCGGAACGGACCTCACCGAAATCGACCTTTTTTTTGAGCTTACCAATTCTTATGTGAAGTTTGTTGCACCCTTTGGCGGTGCAACGGATGTAGAACAGTTCGCATCGTGCCTAGGTCAGTTTAACACGAGGAGCCGATAGGATGAGCAAGATCCAGACAACTTATCAACTTAGAATACTAATACGTGTCAAACTTATCTATAATTTTTTATTGTTCCATGCTTATTTTATATCAATGTCACATGTTTCTACTATCTTATTATATCATTTTTAGGCATTTTTAGTAGACTAACTATTAACAAGATGCCTAGTGTCAGTTCCTATTTTCCCCTGTTTTTTGTTTCAGAAAATCTCTTAAGGAAAAATACTCGGAATCGGACGAAAATTTACGGGAAATTTTTATCGAAAGAACTGAAGACGAAGCCCGAAGGATAGCTCCGGGGGATCTACACAAGCCTGGGGCGGCCCCTGGCCGCGGCCTATGGCCCACTCATGAGTGGGGCCCGGCCCTGCCCTGTGGGGCACCTCTCGGCTGCCTCCGACGCCTATAAAATCATCCCCGATAAAAAAAACATAACCCCCGAAGGATTTTCCCAAATACGGTACAGAGCTCCGCCGCCATCGCCGACAAGTTTCGGGGGGCCAGAAAGTTCCTGTTTCGGCACCCTGTCGGACGGGGATTGGCCCCCGGAGCCATCTTCATCGCCATCGCTGCCTCCGGGATGAGTTGTGAGTAGTTCCCCCATGGACTACGGGTTTCTAGTTGTAGCTAATTGGTACTCTCTCCCTCTTGTGCTTTCATGACATGATCTTGTGAACTACCCTACATGATCAAGATCAATCTCATGTAATCGGTGTTGTATTTGTTGGGATCCGATGGATTGTTGCATTATGATCAGTCACTTATGTTTATGAATTGTTGTTTCTGCACCCTTTTATGCTTAATGTTTGTCACTAGTGCACGAGTGGCATGATCTTAGATTTGGACTCGTTATGTTTGCATAAATATAATTGTTGCTTAGATCGTATCTACAAGTTGTATGCACCTATTACTTTCCCAGAACCGGTGACCTCGAGGTTACAGGTCGGGGTATCATGGGGATGGTTTGTAACTTGAGGATAACACGTGTTCATTGAGTGTTAATGCTTTGCTCCGGTGCTCTATTAAAGGAGCACCTTAATTACCATAAGTCTTTAACTGGCCCGGCTGAAACCGGATGATAGGACAAAAGATGTTGTGCGGATTCTCATTGCAAATAGATACAGCTATATACGGAACACAATCCTACATATAATTCATTAACTTGGTTGCTTTGTCATAACTAATTAGTGCAATTCTGTCAATTTCCCAACTGTAATTTGTTCACCCAATGCATTATTATTTGCTTAGGAGAGTTACCTCTAGTGAAACTATGAAACCCGGTCCATATTTCACCATCACTGTTTCTGAGTTACTGTTACTACTGCTCTCAAATCACTGCTGCTTTCACCCATCTTGTGTTACTTGTGCTTCTCTAGGTGTGGCTAAATTGACAACTCAGCTGCGAAGACCTCTAAGTACTCTTTGGCTCCCCTTGTGTCGAATCAATAAATTGGTTTACACTTCCCTCGAACACTGTTGCGATCCCCTACACTTGTGGGTTATCAAATACTAGACAAGACTAGTTTATATTCAACTAATACTCTATCTGTAACCCTACACCCTCCACCTATGTAAGGAGGGGTAGGGAGCACTTGGCAAGGGCAATCCCAACTAGAACAATCTCATCTAGCCTCATACGACAACTATTAGAGAAAGTGCCCTTGAGTCGGACTCGACAAGAATGAGAGGTGTTATGCGTACGATGTTTGTCGAGGTGTGGGCTCGGCAAATCCCTGGGTCGAGTACCCCGGGTTGATTGAGGGGGAGAGAGGTGCGCGCTGGTAGTTCCGTCGGCTGACAAGCAAGGATTTACCCAGGTTCGGCCCCTCGTGGTGAGGTAAAGACCTACATCCTGCTTGTCTGATCTGTATAGATGATGTGAAGTTACATGGTGGCCGCAAGGGCAATGGTGTGAGACGTGGTTTTGCTAGGGCTATGCCTATCTGTCTGTTCCCGTGAGGAGTTGCCTATGAGGTGCCCCTGCCTGACTTTATAAAGGGAGCCAGGTAGGGTTTACATGTTTTCTTGTATTGTACTCCAAGTCGTGCTTCATGGGCTTCTTTGGGCCTGCCAGGTGGGCCGTAGATTGGATCGCACCAGGTATACCAATGATAGGGGACCTGAAGGGTATATCCCCGTCAGTAGCCCCCGAGTGTCTGGTCGATTCGAAGAATCGGGCAGAGACTAAGAGCAGCATGTCGAGCAGGCATAGTCGAAGAAGGTGCGATCATCTTAGTCGACGGAGACGCAGTCAATGGAGACACAGTCGATGGAGACGCAGTCGAGGTAGTCGAAGCAGATGCGGGTATGTCGGGTATCACTGTTCCGACGGGTGCGCCGTCTTGTTCCTGAAAGAGACAAGTAAAAATGATTCGACTCCGGCCGTTGAGGGCTTACAGAGGATGGTTTAGTCAGTACGCTTCGACTGAATATTGATCTCATGCTATCGGGGGCGCGACAGCGCTCCCGATGGGAGTAGCCCCCGAGATTAAGCTGAATTACTTGCAATTGAGGTTAAACTCAATTTTTCTTCAGTCGAAAAGCCCGCTCCCGATGGGAGTAAAGAAGAAACTCGAGCTAACGGAGTCGCAACTGACTTTGCATGACTTACTTTGTACTCAGCCGGTTTGGCTTACTGCTTTGAGTTTTACTCAGCTCATGGAGCTTACTGAATTTCTTTTCCACTCGAATGGACTTGTCGAGTCTATTCAGCTCTTGAAGCTTACTGTATTTTTGTTGCACTCGAATGAATTATCCGGGTGCTCCATCAGCCTGTTGGCTTACCGTGTATTTTTATTCAGCCTGGTAGCTTACTGTGTACTTTTATTCAGCCTGGTGGCTTACTGTGTATTTGCACTTTTCGAGTACTTGCTCAGCCTGACGGCTTACTCGTGTGACTCGAATGCGTTCGAGTGTATGCTCAGCCCGACGGCTTACTCGTGTGACTCGAATGGGTTCGAGTGTATGCTCAGCCCGACGGCTTACTCGTGTGACTCGAATGGGTTCGAGTGTATGCTCAGCCCGACGGCTTACTCGTGTGACTCGAATGGGTTCGAGTGTATGCTCAGCCCGACGGCTTACTCGTGTGACTCGAATGGGTTCGAGTGTATGCTCAGCCCGACGGCCTACTCGTGAAACTCGAATGAGATTCGAGTGATCATTCAGCCTGACGGCCTACTCGGTGGACTTGACAGACATATCGAGTATTTGCTCAGCCGAACGGCCTACTGTGTTGTTGGACCTGTATGGCGCAGCCCCCGAGTGTTCGAGTGCGGCCTAGGATTTTCGAGTGAAACCTGTATGGCGCAGCCCCCGAGTGCGTCGGGTGACGGCCTAGGTTTTATCTTAGACCTGTATGGCGCAAGCCCCCCGAGTGCGTCGGGTGACGGCCTAGGATTTTCGAGCGGAACCTATATGGCGCAGCCCCCGAGTGCGTCGGGTGACGGCCTAGGTTTTAACTTAGACCTGTATGGCACAAGCCCCCGAGTGCGTCGGGTGACGGCCTAGGCGAATTTGTTTGTGGCCTGTGCGGCGCAACACCCGGAGAGCATCGGATGCGGCCGAGGCGAGTATGCTGTGGCCTGTGCGGCACAGCACCCGGGAGAGCATCGGGTGCGGCCGAGGCGAGTATGCTGTGGCCTGTGCGGCGCAGCACCCGGGAGAGCATTGGGTGCGGCCAAGGCGAGTTTGCCGTGGCCTGTGTGGCGCAGCACCCGAGAGAGCATCGGGTGCGGCCAAGGCGAGTTTGTTGTGGCCTGTGTGGCGCAGCACCCGGGAGAGCATCGAGCGCGGCCAAGGCGAGTTTGTTGTGGCCTGTGTGGCGCAGCACCCGGGAGAGCATCGGGTGCGGCCAAGGCGAGTAGTCGTCGCGGCGGACCGGAGTCAACGCGCGGAAGTAGTCGATGCGGCGGACCGGAGTCGACGCGGTGGAGGTAGTCAACGCGGCGGACCGGAGTCGACGCGCGGAAGTAGTCGACGCGGGACCGGAGTCGACGCGCGGAAGTAGTCGACGCGGCGGACCCGAGTGTCGGAGGTGGAGTCTCCGAAGGCGGAGTCGGCAAAGGTGGGGCTGCCAGCCCCCGAGTGTCGGAGGCGGAGTCGATGAAGATGGAGTCGCCAAAGGTGGGGCCGCCAGCCCCCGAGTGTCGGAGGCGGAGTCGACGAAGGCGGAGTCGCCAAAGGTGGAGTCGACGAAGGTGGGGCCGCCAGCCCCCGAGTGTCGGAGGCGGAGTAGACGAAGGCGGAGTCGACGAAGGTGGGGCCGCCAGCCCCCGAGTGTCGGAGGCGTAGTCGACGAAGGCGAGGCCGCCAGCCCCCGAGTGTCGGAGGCGTAGTCGACGAAGGCGAGGCCGCCAGCCCCCGAGTGTCGGAGGCGTAGTCGACGAAGGCGAGGCCGCCAGCCCCCGAGTGTCAGAGGCGTAGTCGACGAAGGCGAGGCCGCCAGCCCCCGAGTGTCGGGTGCGGCCGAAACAAATTATATATGTTTGGCTAAGTAGCCTTATTGATTAAAGAAATTAAATACGAAAACGACTTAGCTATGGATGACGCGTAGGCGATTAAGCCGGAACAACGTGTTGCTGATGTCCACAGCAGAATTGGTGTAGCAGGAAGGGATGTCGAGTCCGCCTGACCCGACAACCGGCTTGTCGATTGCCTTGTTGTTTGATGACGCGAAGTATGTCTACGGACCGTCGGCTCGTCAAAGACGGCGCGGTACGAGTTAGACTGTGCGAAGTTGTAGATGACCGTAGTGTCGATGAAGCCGGTCGCGATGCTGGCGAGGCTGAAGTTGTCCGCGACGAGTCAATATCGGTCGCGGTTGTCCGCGATTGGGCAGAGTCGACGCCCGATGGCGGTGAGTCGGGCGAATTGTTGTAGCGATCACAACGTTGGTGAAGCCCGTGGTGATGCTTGACGAGGCCAACATCTTCCGTGGCGAGTCGGCAATGCTCGTGTGTTGTCACCTATGATTGAGCTGACTTCTTTTTCCTTTCTTATTTCCTTTTGTAATCTGAGCCTTGCTCGCGTGTATGTACGCATCCTATTCTGAATAGAATAGTGCTCCTTTCCTTGACTTGATTCAGCTTCCTTGATCCGCGTGTGAGAAGAAGACTGATTGGAATTGATCTGTACGTGATGTTTAGCTGCGCGATGATGTACCAGGGCGATCCAGCTCTTTTGCTGATTCGTCCCGCCGAGCATGCGGGTTCCGGCGGCTGACAGATCAGATCCTGCCAGGCCACGCACGGAACGTCGCCACCGTAGTTGATGAAGTCGCTAACCACAGCCGGCCGGAAGGGATCCCGCCTAGATGCGATCTGCGCCTAAGAGGCGACGGTGATGTCGAGCCTCCGGACGCGGACGCGGATGTGGTGTGGCGGCGGAGTCGACGCCGTTGAACGTTGATGAAGATTGTTGATGATGACGTACATGCGATCTGGTCGCTGTTGTCGATGGAGATTGGAGCCGCCGAAACGTTGAATCCAGCGCGCGTTCTTCCCAGACGGCGCCAATTGTCGAGGTGTGGGCTCGGCAAATCCCTGGGTCGAGTACCCCGGGTTGATTGAGGGGGAGAGAGATGCGCGCTGGTAGTTCCGTCGGCTGACAAGCAAGGATTTACCCAGGTTCGGCCCCTCATGGTGAGGTAAAGACCTACATCCTGCTTGTCTGATCTGTATAGATGATGTGAGTTACATGGTGGCCGCAAGGGCGATGGTGAGACGTGGTCTCGCTAGGGCTATGCCTATCTGTGTCCCGTGGGGAGTCCCCTATGAGGTGCCCCTGCCTGGCTTTATAAAGGGAGCCAGGTAGGGTTTACATGTTTTCTTGTATTGTACTCCAAGTCGTGCTTCATGGGCTTCTTTGGGCCTGCCAGGTGGGCCGTAGATTGGATCGCACCAGGTATACCAATGATAGGGGACCCGAAGGGTATATCCGTCAGACGTAGACCTCGCTTCAGCTCCCGACTCGACGAAATGTCGCACGCCACCGGTTGCGGTGTACGACACCAGTCATCGAGAGAGGAGGGCGACGAGATCTCCGGGGAAACCTTCTGTTCATCTTCATCGGAGTCCGCCGCTAGGGCCCAGAACTTACCTCCTAGCCTTGCCGCTCCGGTAGAGATCGCCGGATCGGCGCTGGCCGCGAAGACGCCACTCGGGTCGCCAGAGCCCCTCATACGAATTTCCCCTTGCTTTATTTTTTTCTTTCAAAATTAGATCACAATCCGCGACAAAACTACTCATAATTAGGGTGTTAAATCTATCTGACACCCTGTGGATGTTGTATATAATTCTATTTGGTTCCTTAAAATTAGTTTTGACAAATTTCAAGACCAAACTTGAACACATTTTTATTTAAATTCAAATTACTTTCGATAAATTGGATGGAATTCATTTAAATGGGTGAAATAGCTAGAAATTGAGAGAAAAATATTATTACTTTGGAATTGACCATCCAATATGGTCTAATTTGTGTAAAAATTAGAGAGGTGTCATTTTGCTCCATATTTTTTGGTACGTGCTTCACAAAAGACAAATTGTTGGCACTTAGAAATGAAAAACATTGTAACTAAAAGTTGGAAACATATTTTACCACTATCATGAACTATGCTATGAATATGGTCACGACCTTAGTCATTTGGCTCGAAAGTCATGAATGTTTATACATATTAGTTAGTGTCCAATCCATATTTGTCATTTTTCTCCAGCTAGTACCATAAAAGGACTCTATGTCCAAGTTTTGCATTTTCTTTGAAATTTTCTTCATTTTCGTCATCTCCATGCATATTTTAAGGACAACTTTTATGCGTATGACATTTCTCTGTCCGATCCTTGTCCGACATGGAGTAAATTACACAGAACTACCACATTTGGGGCGAGGTGGACAAGTCAGTACCATTCTTGGTATTTTTTTTAAAATCTACCACTCTTGGGACTAACGACATCGTGAGCCCACTGTCAGGGATGACATGGCGTAACGGCCGTTAATAGAACCGTTTGGACCTCCATGTCAACCCCACTTGTCAGCCCATCTTTTCCTTTTTTTCCTCTTCTTTCGCTTCTCTTTTTTTCTTACTTTTTTCTCCTTATCCGTGCAAGCGAGCCCGCTCACTCCTTGCACACGACCCCGCCGACGTTGACCCCGCCTCCAAGCCACCCCCGGCTAGTCGCTGCTACTGTATTAAAATAAGTTGGGTGGTGCCCCAAGCAAAGGCGGAATTGCAGCTAGTAGCAGTTTTCTCTCGTTTAACGAACCGAGGTTTATCGAACCAGTAGGACTTTGAAATCAACAACGAGGTGAATGTTGAAGATCTCTGGCGCTTGATCTTCAACAGACGTGGACCTGCACACACTCAACTAATATACTTTGCCCCAACGGCGGAAAGGTTGTCAATCTTTCCGGTCTTGCAGAAAACAAAACGGTTAATTGTATGATGAAATAGATGAAATATGAAAAGTGACCAGAGGAGTAATGATGATTAAAAGCAAGTAAATGAGGTTGTAAACAATGTAAAAAGGGACCGGGGGCCATGGGTTCAATAGTGGCGTCTCTCGAGTAAATAAAATATGCATGTGATGGGTGAACGAATTACAGCTAGGCAATTGACAATAGCATGACACAAACCCAATTAGCTATGACAAAAGGACATGATAATATTTATGGAGGCATCACGACAAGGAACAAAGACCGTTGAGTCCAACTGCGTCTTTGTCTAAAAAGTCCACCATGGGATCGCTATCCAACCTGTCACCCAACGGTATTTAGTTGCAAGCAACGACAATTGCATTAAGTAAAGTGCATAAAGTAAGCAATACTAATATCAAAAGAGACATTAACACCGTTGTTTTACCCTTAGTAGCAACAGCACACCCTCGCCCTTTGACGTTTCTGTCACTCGTGCCCAGGAACAAAAGGGGGCATGAACCCACTATCTAGCATAAATACCCTCTCTTGGAGATACACACAATCACTTGGCCAAAGTAACTACGCACATCGGAGAGCATACAAGAACTAAATTACTCATATAAGAATCATGCATAATCTGAAATAACTTCATAATCCATCGGATCCCAGCAAACACATCACATAGCATTACAATATATAATCGACCTTGATCATGTTAGGCAGCTCACAAGATCATAAGACATGAAGCACAAGAGAGAGACTACCAACTAGCTACTGCCATGGACCCGTAGTCCAAGGTGAGACTACTCACAAATCATCCCGGAGGAAGGCATGACGATGAAGAGCCCTCCGGGATCGATCTCCCCTCCGGCAGAGTGCCGGGATCAGCTTCAGATTGGACCCCGAACTAGGGTTTTCGGTGACGGCGCGTCGGGGTCGAGTTTCTGGAAAATAATGACCGCCCCGATGTTTTTAGGGTAAAAGGCAATTTATAGGCGTCGGAGGGGGCCGAGGTGAGGTCCCACGGGCAGGGGCGGGCCCCACCCGCGGGTGACCCCCAAGCCGCGGCAGGGGGGCGCCTCTTCCCTGTGGGCCTCCCCTCCGGCTCTCCTTCGGACTGGTACTTCGTCGTGGCAAATAAAAATTGCCCGTAAATTTTCGTCCAATTCCGAGAATAATTCCAGAAGTAAATTTCTGAAACAAAAAGACAGCAAAAACAGGGAACTGGCACTTGGCATCTTGTCAATAGGTTAGTCCGACAAAATGCATAAAAATGATATAAATGACAGTAAAAACATATGACAATATCACAAAACTAGCATGGATCACTCAAAAATTATAGATACGTTTGAGACGTATCAGCATCCCCAAGCTTAACTCCTACTCGTCCTCGAGTAGGTAAGTGATAACAAATAATTTTTGATGAAACATGCGACCAACACATTCTTGATCAAGATAGTGACGCAAATCAAAGGATGTGAATGTAGAGATACAAAACAATTGTCTATAATTGATAGCAAGAAAGCAGTGAATAAACAAGTTGAATCATCCAGCAAAACCTTTCATAAATAGTATGTCAAAGACATGAAACCTTTCATAAACCTCACCGGACGCGGAGCCGGAGGGCCGCGTCGCCATTGCCCTCGTCACGGCTAAGCCGCCGTCGCCTCGCCGGCGCGCTTCGGCCGTCCGCGTGCAGCGTCTCCGTCCGGCCGCCTCGTCGACGCGGAGCCGGAGGGCCACGCCACCCTCGTCACGGCCAGGCCACCGCCCCCTCGCCGGTGAGCTTCGGTTGTCCGTAGGCCGCTTCTCCATCCGGTCGCCTCACCGGACGTGGAGCCAGAGTGCCGCATCGCCCTCATATACCTATCGCCGCAGCCACGTCGTCGTCGCCCTCGTCGGCTCTTCGGCCGAGCTGCTGCATCGGCAATGATGGTGGCTGGTGGCTTGCTGCTACCAGAGGGGTCAAGGTCTTGACCAGTCAGACGGGTCCAAATGGCTCCAGGCTACCAGCCGTTACGCCACGTCATCCCTGACAGTGGGCTCATGTTGTCAGATCGTTTAAGCCAAGCGATCAGCGCATGTTGTTGTCATTAGTCCCAAGAGTGGTAGTTATTTAAAAAAATTACCAAGAATGGTACTGACTTGTCCCCTCGCCCCAATTGTGGTAGTTTTATGTAATTTACTCTCCGACATGTGATCTACCGCCGTTTCGTGTATTAGTTTTGCATTTGGATGCTTAGATGTGCAACATCGTACATGCATCGTACAAGAACATTGACGGGGATATACCCTTCGGGTCCCCTATCATTGGTATACCTGGTGCGATCCAATCTACGGCCCACCTGGCAGGCCCAAAGAAGCCCATGAAGCATGACTTGGAGTACAATACAAGAAAACATGTAAACCCTACCTGGCTCCCTTTATAAAGCCAGGCAGGGGCACCTCATAGGCAACTCCTCACGGGAACAGACAGATAGGCATAGCCCTAGCAAAACCACGTCTCACACCATTGCCCTTGCGGCCACCATGTAACTTCACATCATCTATACAGATCAGACAAGCAGGATGTAGGTCTTTACCTCACCACGAGGGGCCGAACCTGGGTAAATCCTTGCTTGTCAGCCGACGGAACTACCAGCGCGCACCTCTCTCCCACTCAATCAACCCGGGGTACTCGACCCAGGGATTTGCCGAGCCCCACACCTCGACAATTGGCGCCGTCTGTGGGAAGAACGCGCGCTGGATTCAACGTTTCGGCGGCTCCAATCTCCATCGACAACAGCGACCAGATCGCATGTACGTCATCATCAACATCTTCATCAACGTTCAACGGCGTCGACTCCGCCGCCACACAACATCCGCGTCCGCGTCCGGAGGCTCGACATCACCGTCGCCTCTTAGGCGCAGATCGCATCTAGGCGGGATCCCTTCCGGCCGACTGTGGTTAGCGACTTCATCAACTACGGTGGCGACGTTCCGTGCGTGGCCTGGCAGGATCTGATCTGTCAGCCGCCGGAACCCGCATGCTCGGCGGGACGAATCAGCAAAAGAGCTGGATCGTCCTGGTACATCATCGCGCAGCTAAACATCACGTACAGATCAATTCCAATCAGTCTTCTTCTCACACGCGGATCAAGGAAGCTAAATCAAGTCAAGGAAAGGAGCACTATTCTATTCAGAATAGGATGCGTACATACACGCGAGCAAGGCTCAGATTACAAAAGGAAATAAGAAAGGAAAAAGAAGTCAGCTCAATCATAGGTGACAACACACGAGCATTGCCGACTCGCCACGGAAGATGTTGGCCTCGTCAGCATCACCACGGGCTTCACCAACGTTGTGATCGCTACAACAATTTGCCCGACTCATCGCCATCGGGCGTCGACTCTGCCCAATCGCGGACAACCGCGACCGATATTGACTCGTCGCGGACAACTTCAGTGACACTACGATCATCTACAACTTCGCACAGTCTAACTCGTACCGCGCCGTCTTTGACGAGCCGACGGTCCGTAGACATACTTCGCGTCATCAAACAACAAGGCAATCGACAAGCCGGTTGTCGGGTCAGGCGGACTCGACATCCCTTCCTGCTACACCAATTCTGCTGTGGACATCAGCAACACGTTGTTCCGGCTTAATCGCCTACGCGTCATCAATAGCTAAGTCGTTTTCGTATTTAATTTCTTTAATCAATAAGGCTACTTAGCCAAAATATATAATTTGTTTCGGCCGCACCCGACACTCGGGGGCTGGCGGCCTCGCCTTCGTCGACTACGCCTCCGACACTCGGGGGCTGGCGGCCTCGCCTTCGTCGACTACGCCTCTGAAAGAACAAACAATGCCCGGATGTCGCCTAGAGGGGGGGTGAATAGGCGATTAAAACTTTTTCTAATTAGGGCTTGATAATTGCGGAATAAAACTAGGTGTTTAAATTAACAAGCCAACAACCTAATATTCTAGGTTCACCTATGTGCACCAATAACTTATGCTAAGCAATTCAAGCAACAAGATGATAGCAAGATATGAACTTCAAGCACGAAGGCTATCACAATGAATTGCATAAGTAAAGCTCGGGTATAGAAATAACCGAGGCACGCGGAGACGAGGATGTATTCCCGAGTTCCTCCTTGTTAAGGGAGTACGTCTTGTTGGAGGGGTGTGAGCTCGCCACAAAAGGCCTACTCAAGATGCCACAAAGGCCTCACCCTATTCTCCGATGAACCTCACCCAAGGGATTGGTTCACCTTCCACTATCAGAATCCTTCAAGGCGGATTCCGGAGCCCTTTACAACTCTTCTTGGGGCACACACCCACAACTCAATTGGGGGCTCCCAAACTCGTGCCGAAGCTTCACAAGCGAAGTCTTCGCGGCACCTCCAAACCGTCTAGGGTACACAATGCACCCAAGAGGCAACAAGCTCTTGGGAACACAATGCACCCAAGAGTAACAAGCTTCTCAACTTTGATCTTCACGTATCACCGTGGAGGGAGCAACCCGATGCAACAAATGCAAAAGGCAAGAGCACACAAAGTGCTCAAATCCTTCACTCTCAAATTCCAACCAAAGCAACTAATGCTATGGAGGGAATAAGAGAGGAAGAACAAAGGGGATGAACACAAAGCAACCCCAAAATCTAGATCCACAAGTTTTCCCTCACTTAGAGGGGATTTTGATTGGTGGAATGGTAGATCTAGATCTCCTCTCTTGAAACCCTAAATTTGGGCAAGAATCATTGGAGGGGAAGAGAGGAATCAAGCTCACAAGGATTAGAGCAAAGGGGAAGAGCAAGAACAAGTGAGCAAGAGCAGCAACCAGGTTTTGGGGGGGAAGGAGGCTTTTTATAGCCTCCCCCAAAAACTAGCCGTTGGAGCCTGTCCAGGCCGGAGACTCCGGGGTAAGTGACCGGAGACTCCGGCCTGCTGGGTCATCGGGGAGCCGAGGCGGAGATTCCGGTCCTTGGGGCCGGAGACTCCGGCCAGGCCGGAGACTCCGGGCACCCTCCGGGGGTGCTCCGGACCCCTATCCAGAGGCGCACCACACAGATGCAGAGGGCTGAGGAAAATGAGAGGGCCGGAGATTCCGGGTCCTCGGGCCGGAGACTCCGGTCCATCTCCGGGGTACCTCCGGACCCCTGTCCAGAAGCGCACCACAGCAGACAAACGACAGCGAAAATCACAGGCCGGAGACTCCGGGTCCTTGGGGGCGGAGACTCCGGTGTGACCGGAGACTCCGGACCCTCTCCGGGGTAGATCCAAACAGAGAAAACCAGAACTGCCATAACTTTTGCAAATGAAGTCCGAATCGAGTGAATCCAATTTTGTTGGAAAGAGGACGACAAGAGCTTACCCTACAAAAACTGAAAATATGAAAACAAGCAAAGGAGATTGTGCGGAGGGATGGAATGGTGAGACCTTTCCAAGCGGATGAACCGGCAAAATCTCCAACACCGAAAACGCACAAGCTTTTCATCAAGACTCCGTTTTCAATGATCTTGGGCTTGTTTCGAAGATAATCACAAGCCCTACAAGATCATGCATATACACATCATAGTCTATCATGTGAGGAGGAAATCATAAGGAGAGAGTTTGACCTCTCGTAGAAGAGACAAACCGGTAAAACCTCCGATATCAAAAACACAAGAAGATATTCACGAGATCCGTTTTTGATGAACTAGAGCTTGGTATGGAGATGAACACAAGCTCTAAATTCTCACATGGATAAAAGCCAAATAAGAACCAATAAAGATGATTGCATGGATGCAAAGGTTTGAGCTCTGTACGACGATACGATCACGATATTCGGTCGAGAGCCCCTCTTGATAGTACGGCTATCTATCCTATAATCCGGTCTCTCACTAAATATCATGAGACCGGTAAAATAAAAGCCCTACCAAGATCATACCTTTGCCTTGCGCATTAATCCACTTGAGGTCGATGAAGACGATTTTCATCTCCTCAAGGCGAACCATCTTCTTGATTGCGCTTCGCTTGGTGAAGAATCACATGACGCTCCCCCATACACCAAGATGGGGAGAGCACTCTTCGGCATATCTTCACTTGAACTTGAGAGTTGATCAACCCGCACAAAGCCTTGATCAACCCAACACTTTTCTTCCCTTGAGCTTGACTCCAACAAATGGAGATCAAGCAAAGCACCTTGACTCCAACACATGGAGACAAGCTTGGCCTTGATCAACCCGCACAAAGCCTTGATCAACCCAACACTTTTCTTCCCTTGAGCTTGACTCCAACAATGGAGATCAAGCAAAGCACCTTGACTCCAACACATGGAGACAAGCTTGGCCTTGATCAACAAATGATCTTCTACCTTGACCTTGACTCCAACCAATGGAGACAAGCAAGCTTGGCCTTGATCAACAAATGATCTTGACACAAGCTAAAGGACAACCTACACATAGAGCTCAATGCAAATATTAGTCCATAGAGATTGTCATTAATTACCAAAACCATGCATGGGATCAACCATGCACTTTCAATCTCCCCCATTTTGGTAATTGATGACAATCCCGTTTAAGAGGGTTTATATAAAGAATAAAGCAACCTTGCACGACAAACAAGCAAGGAGCAAAGCGCATTAAAGGCAAATGCAACAAAAGCATAAAACCCAAATTCCCTTAAACCCTCTAAACTTCTCCCCCATTGGCATCGATTGCCGAAATGGGAAGAAAAATTTAGAGAGCCAATATAATAGAGTTCCTCCATAAAGGTGTGCATTCTCAAGATATGAGTGAAATCAAATGCACTTATTCATTGACGATAATTAGAGGAAATCAAACTATATTGAGGATCCAAAGATTGCAAAAAATGAAACCATTTTAAACATCTCCACAAAGGAAAAGGCAATCAAAAAGATCCAAAGCAAGAGTTCCAAATAAAATGGAGAAGCTCCCCAATGTTTATGCACAAATGAAGAGTGCACAAATATGGTATCCTCACTCCCCCAAAATCATCTAGAACACGCAACAAGTGCAATAGTGCATAATGCAAAAGCAAATCATAGCACTTGCACCAAAGATGTGGTTGAGCCATAGTAGATACCAATTTTCAAAAAATTCATCGTAAGATAGGCCCAACGAGAAAAGAGATCTTTTAAAGAAATATGTTCACACGCTTAGGGATACCAATTGGAAACTAAAACCAATTGAAAATGCCAAAAGCTAGTGAGATCATTTAGCCAAAAAATCAACATGCTCACCATGGTAAGCATGAGGTAAAAGATCTTCAACAAATACATGAGTGTGTAAAGATACCAATAAACACTAAGACAAGCACTCATGAGGCAAATTTGGAGCCACCAAAGAATTATAGATGAAACACAAGGTGGCTCAAAAGGAATAGGATACCGACTAAAAGGTGACCTCTCTCATATGTATAGGTTTCTAATTAGACAAACCACAAAGATATACATCCGCAAAGAAACATATACATACGAAATGGTCCGGGAAAAAGATAACAAGGTATCCAAAAGGAAGTCATAAATATACAAATGAGATTGTTGCTTAAAAGCATAGCACATAGCTCAAATTTATCTCATTGTACATAATGAACTTCAAATATATCAAATGCATCACACATATCACTAAGGGAACAAGAGATAGTGGAGATGCTTTGAAATAGGCAACAAGTATCACAAGGAAATAATATCAATTGAAGAAGAAAGGTTTTTGCAAATTCAACACATATCACAAAGATATATTAAGTGAAGGAAAAGCCAAAACCACAACAATTGCATATAAGAGCAATGCCAAGAGGCAACCTACACAAGGTTGATACTAGAAAGTATGCATGGGATAGATACTTGTTACCGAGATGCATTGAAGATGAAGATGATGAGAGTTGGTTTGTCATCAAAGCTTGACTCCGACAATCACACGGTGAGAACACCTTCCTTATGAATGAGGCAAGCATCCAATGCATCTCCATTGTACCTAAAACACAATTAGAGTACAAAATGGTTCCCAAACTCATTGGGTCCCATAGTAGTTAGATAAACTACAATATATAGAAACACTCCACATAAATATGTGCATATAGATATGAAATTGAATTTCATGCACATCTTAGCCGATTTAGGATTCGGTGGAGTATCCCCTATATATTGGATCAAGAAAGATAGCATGCTAAAATAATATATATAGTAACCGAGCATGCAAGCTTTCTAGAACCAAAGAGATTAATTGGACAAAAACACCAAGTAAACCAAGAAAGAGCACACCAAGGTGTGACACAAAAAGGTTGTCCAAATTATATCAAAATCCAAATCAACACATGATTGAGGAAAAAATCAAATCAACAAATGATTGATTCCAAAACACATCAACACATGAGTGTGATATCAAAAGGAATCAAATCAACACAACAAATGATTGAAAGACACCAATTGAAAATAAGATACCAATTAAAACAAAATATCAACTAGGAGAAAAGATACCAAAAGAGGGTGATACTTGACCGAAATCAAGTATGGTTAAAATAAGGCAAAAGGTATCAAGACTCCCACAATAAATATTAATTGGAACAAATATCTATGGAGGAGATATTAAATTCCAATTAATACCAATTGAAGGTACCAACACAAGATAAAGAATCAAATGCCAATTGAAAGGATCAAAAATTGATAGATAGGTTAGTGTTCTAAATAAAAAGGAATGCTCCCCCAATATACATGCATTATCTTTGATATTTGCATTTGAATACAAAATGCATGCACAAGGGATCATTACTCTCCATATTTTATTTACAACACTAAACACTACCAAATGAAAAATAGGATCCATTCAAAAGGCAAGGAAGACAATAGATAAAGCAAATCAACGCAAGAGCCAATGTGAAGATGGTCTAAAAAATCCACCACAATTACTAGTATCACTTGTCATGGACAAGGAGTATATAGAGATATTTCTCGGTGGTGTAAAGGAATGATGTACAAGACCAACTTCACCACAAACTAGCAAATGGCAAAAGATAGGAATTAAAACACCAATTTTAAAAAGGTTTGTTGGTAGTTTCAATTATTCGAACCAACCGGCAAAGCCATGGTTAGAATAAAAAGAAACAAATGGTTTCTCACATAATATATGGGAATGCATATTAGAGAGAAACCACACCAAGCAACCTCACACAAACAAAGAACCAAAGGGTAACCACAAAGGAAAATTGGAACTTGTTTGAGTAAACATGCCACATAGGAAATGGATAAAGTACAATATCAACTCTAAGTGGCAAACCTCAAATGTTCACATTTTTATGGGATTGTAATATGCACATAGCTTATTACTCCCCCATAATGTGATGATTCATTTTATTTTTAAACAAGAGGCAAATAAAACCAACTAGAGAAATTAATGGACATTGTAGAATTTGAATTTCTCATGAATATGACATACCACATAGTAGCTAGATAATATGAAATATCAACACTAGGTGGTGTGCTTCATGTACGCACATTTTTAGGTTTGTGAGTGCACAAAGCATTTCACTCCCCCAAAATGGGATAGTCCATTAATACTCAAAGAGCCAAATGAAATCCACACAAGATTCAAAAAGCTCAACACACAAATTACACATACATGATACACAACTAACATACACAACCTTGAGTAACAAGACTAGTAGGAAAGAAGCAT